>JAGFZM010000497.1:610996-653663 GCA_017657215.1 Limnothrissa miodon | reverse complement strand
TAGTTTGGGCCTAAATTAGGGAAAACTAGGTTAAGACCAGACACAGAGGGGTTAGTTTAGAGAAAGTAAGGGAGGACTAGGCCAAGGGTGGACAAACAGGCTTTCCCTGCGTAGGCTGTTGGTACTGTAAGGCTTGCAGGTTTACAGACCAACCAAAGTTTCACAATTTCTACTGGTTGTTAAATGCAATTAGTGCTAATATGCGAAGAACTACAAAAAAAACTATAAATTGTATTGTGCCTTGAACTGCATTTAATTGATTGATTTAACTTATATCTACACCAGCTCTTTGTGGTAAGAATAGTCATTATAAGGCCACATTGTACTTCTGTGAGCATAGCACAAACTTCATAATTTGTGCTTGATGCTCATTAGAAGTCTGAAGGGTAATTCATGTACACTGACCCTATTAGGCACTTCACACGGGGGCCTATTCACAGATCCCCATTAGAGTTGTCCCTCCTGCTGCGGATTCACCACGTTTACCAACGCCAGTCCCTTTGGGACAAGACTTGGATCGTCCACAGGCAGGTGCACTATCTAAGAGCCGCAGCTAAACGCTGAAGAGGAAAAAGCTCTGTTCCAGGAAGTCGGAAGAGGACCCATGACCATATGCGTGTTTGTCTGGGTCTAAAAACAGCTTTCAATTATGCCTCTATGTGTGTGGAGGCCAAGCCACGGCTAGCCGAGATGTAACTTGACTTGACCTACTTGAGAGTGAAACGCTTGACGGTTAGGAGTCATCACAACCTCGACACACACACACACACACACTCACTCTCACACACACACACACACAATTGTCAGAAAGACTACTGGGCTGCTCGCTGTGACATCTGATGCCATCTTAAGTGAAATGCGAGCCCCGAGAAATCACTTTGCAACACAGCAGAAGAGATTTTCACCCACAGACATGACTGGAATACGCTTTATATTTTTTTTCTGGTGGCTTGACGTGTCACATGGATCACGACACAGTGAAAGAAAAGTGGTGAGAAAGTCAAAGGTTTATTTTCACATTTATGAGGCAGAAGTTTCTGTCTGGAGGTGAGAATCAATTTGTAAGCCAATGAAGTGTCAGTAACACCCGAGACAGTGATTTGCTGATTTTTTTTTCTGAAGCATAGAGCTATGAGTACTATAGCCCAGTAATAATATTAATAAATTCAGGTTTTTTTTTATGAACTGCATTTCCATTCATCTGGGAAAAGGTGCATGCTTTTGTAATTATACTTCCTGCTCCTGGATATTGTTCATTTTAAGATCAACAGAACATATTAACATGCATGCGAACTATCGTATCCTGGGAGCGACAACCATGTCACCCAGTGACTGTGAGTGCTTCAAATTCAGAGCCACGACACACTCTCTGCAGCGCTACTTACACGACAACGCGGCGGTTTAGGAACCAGTACTTCCGGTGGTGTCGGTCATAGCCCACGGGCTCCTGGCGGATGTAGGGCCGGCTCTTCTGCGCCTCGGTCACACTGTCGCCCACACCGGGCACTTGGTGTGCCGCGCACACCTCGCACTGCCACTCGTCCTCGGGCACCTCCTCCAGCGGCGGCTTGACGCACTCCAGGTGGTAGACGGCCGAGCAGGTCTCACAGCAGAGCAGGTCGCCTAGCCGGTGGCACACGCGGCAGTGGTCGTCGTACGTCACCACGCCCTCCGACATGAGCTCCTCGCGGGCTAGGTTGGTGGTGAGGAACTGGTCCACCAGGAACTGAAGCACCTTGACCTTGGACTCGAGCGGCTCGAAGGGGTACTCCTCGCCCTCCTGTACGGGCAGCACATGGTGGTACTCTGGGTCGCTCTCGCAGTAGGCGCGCACCACCTCGGGCCACGTCATGCCATCGACAAAATAGAGCGTGGAGTTAACACTGTCCTTGAGGTCGGCAGGGCCAAACGTGGTGTTTGAGGAGTCCTCTTCGCGCAGGATGGCCTTGAGCAGCGAGATGTGCGTCTCAGCAATCAGTGTGCATTGCTCCTGGCCCGCCAGCGCTGCACAGAAGTCCTCAAAGCGGAAGGGCGACAGACGCAGCACCGAGCTGAAGTTGCGCAGCACCTCGTACACGGCCGCCACGTTCAGCATCTGCCCTGCAGGGATCAGCAGGTCGTCAGACGACTTGGGGAGCTCCAGTGGTGGGATTTCCTTCGCCTCAAAGATGGGTGACCGAGGCCGGCGAGCACGCGGCCTCCTGCGACCTAAAGAGGGAGGAAACAGGACAGAGGAAACTGGACTTAAAGTATTATCAGACAAAGTCACAGGTGCAATATTACCTCAAATGAACTCAGTTCAATGCATCCTCCAGATTTAATATGGTCTGCTTTGATTAACAGTGCTGTGCTAAGCAATTTTCCTTTGCACATAAATGGGTTTTATGTCAACACAAAGAAAAACAAAACATGAGTATACAACTTGGAAAAGTAGTAATGCTATCCCCTATGGACATTCCCAACTGTTGCATCCCTTAACAGTAAAGAGGATGTAATCCTTTTAATCTGTAGTTTCGATATTAACCTACACTTCTAAGCAGGCCACACAGACAGCCAGACAGTTTGCAAGATACGACCCATTTGCATTCTAAAGCGTGTCATGACTGCAGTTCATTTGTTTGTTGTTCATTGTAATGTTCATTTTATTATTTATTTTCTTTAATGATCATTTTACTTCATATATTTTATATTTCCTCTCCTTTTTTTTCATCTATTTTATTCATCTTTGTATTATCAATTTTCTTTTAAATTCTCATTTTTAACACACACGTTTGTTGCCTTGTATTGTATTTTGTTTTGGTCTCTGTACAGCACATTGAGTTGCCACTGTGTATGAAATGCGCTTTATAAATAAAACTGCCTTGCCTTGCCTTGCAGTTCACACTAAACAAACCGCAAACTTTATTTAGCAAATGAAGATTTGTTGGAAAAAATAAATTGCAAACAAACCCTCTATGGGAAGGGAACATTCATGTCCAATTCTTCATTATCCACAAAGACAGTTCTGTATGCGGGCTATGGCAGGTTAAAGTTTGGCTGGGAGACACAAAGTGCACCCCGCTGAGCCAATGAATCGCTAACCTCTCAATACAGGCTTTTCACAGTGAGGAACCCTTATTGGCCATCGTCATAATCCATGATTAGGCCAAGTGTGGGAGAACCCACAACATGCACCTACCAGGCGGCCTAAGTCTTACATTATAAACAAAGAGGTTGAACATGATCCTTATCGGAGGGGAAATAGGTCAGATGTCTCCTAGTGAACCCTTTGAAAAACCCTACATTTGTTTATCTGGGGGGCTTACATAATCACTCAATAAGAAAGGGCTGAATCAGAAAAGAAATGCTTACAACACCTTACAAGATGCCACCCAGCGATGTTTTTTTTCCTTACCCACAATAAACAAAAGACTCACTGAAAGACTTTACAGCTCCAGTGGAATGAACTGTCCATGACCAATGCAGTCCAAGAGTCTCAGAGGTGCTTTTAGTGTGTATATGTTATGTGTGACCCAATAGACAAGAGAAGTAAAGCTTTTTTTAGGACTTTTGAAACTGTATTAAACTGATGCATAGGCAGGTGATGGTGGTTTACAACCAGGCCTAAAAACAAATTTGACTTGTGCCCATCCATGAGTTTCTTTGAACTTTCATCCACAAATTATCAAAGTTTAAAGAAAACTGCATCTGCACACCTGAAACCTTGGGGCTTCATGACCCACCATACATTTTCCTCTGACTGGCGCATTCATACATCTGACAATGCAGTCGGGGAATCGTCATTCCACAGACAAAATCGCACCAGTACCGTGTTAAGCTTACGCTGCAGTTTTTTACTTTTCAATGTGATGGCTGATCCTGCTTTTATTATATTAGATTATAATTTATTCATTCAATAGAAAACTCTATAACAAATAATGCTGTGAGTTAAGATAAAGACACAAAAATGTTCTGGACAACCACTACGATTCTGATCCCAAATAAAAAAAAATATGGACACAAAGTTCAAAGGGGAAATACAACTCTGACATTCAAAGCAGCAGCCCTCACATGCTGGCTAAACTTTGTGCATTGATTGTAAACAAGTCCCATCTCTTCGGAAAGGTAAGTCTCTTGTGAAAATATTAGGATGCTGCACACACTCATATTCTTTGTTTACCAAGCCTACCTACAGTGTCTTTCTCGCCTGCATGGATAATGTGATGTATTCTGTCTGGATGGTGTGTTTAAGCATAGGCCATAAACTTACCTTTCTCCTACATAAAAGATACAGATAGGTAAAAATACAGATGTGCATTATTCCTCTGCTTACCTGCTGAATTTCTAAAAATGTGTTTAAATTCGAAAAATGAGAGGGAATTCACATTATGTAAAAAAAGTACTGCTGTTAATGCTGCTCATATAGGCTATGTGGAAAGAACTACCTACAAGGCGCACGATAAAGGCAAAACTACAATACAATATCAAAGCATGCAGTGGTCCGGTTTCCCCCAAGACTGTCAGTAAGTTCATACAGCAAAGCATCGCTTTTGCAAACAAATAATACATATTAGATTCATAAGGAGCCTGGGAAAAAATGAAATGGACTAACGTAATCAAGGATGTGGGATAATGAATGCTTCACGCAACAGGTGGAACCGGAGCGCCATTTTCAAAACAAAGCCGTGCTGTCAATTGCCTTTTGCTAACATGCGAGGCTTTCGTAGCATTAATTAAAATGAGTTACCTAATATAAATCACAATTAGTTAACAATTATGTTCAGCATCAGTGAGCAAAAATAATTACTAGTTATTTGTAACTTATCATCACAATCAGAAACGGCCAAACTTTTGTAAGTCACAGAACTTTAAATCCATTCATCTTGAGGATATATCCGCATCGTGGGGATGAACTGCAAATGTTGCTAGCTACGTTAGCACACTGCCGATATATACCTACATATTCATAGAAAACCTTGCACAACAGCTGAAATAATTTCATATTTTAGCACAAAGGGTAAAAGCCGGATATGCCATATATGTTGAATGAATGGATGGCTAGAAGTTGATCGCCTGAAAGCTAACATAAGCAAATAAGTATGTGTCTAAAAAAACAATTGGTGTTAACGTTACGTAATGTTATATCAACTGAAATAGCACAGTTGGTGTATAAACAAAATCATGAAACCTTTACATGCACACTTTTAAAAGTGACTGGTAGTCTTCTATTTGTAAACAATCAAAGGCGAGATGGTACAAGTGCGCGATACATCACCGGAGCTCAATAAACAAAGAGGCCTGTTTCTACGAGCAAGCTCCATTTTGAACAATGCAGCTTAACTTACTTCGCACCATATACACTTGTGCACTGCAGTTAAGAAAGTTTTATTGACATTGCTGGGTGTATGCATCGCCCTCACACTTCCAGCACTTAATTAAGCATTAAGCTAGTTAGCTAGCTAGTTAGCTAGCAGCAACGTACCTGGAGTGCTGCCGTATGTGCTGTGACTCCTAAAACTGCTCTCCGTGCAGTAACTAGCATCATCCTCATCTGGTATTTCCCCCTTATAATCGGAGCCATCATCAAAGGCCCCGTCGTCGTCCGATAGAGGATTTTCCCGTAAATACTCATCATCGTCCGATCTCAAACTCACGGCATCCTCATCATCACTCTCATGGTCATCGTACACAATCTTGCTGGTTGGCCGTCTCCCTCTGCCTCCGCGGCCACCTCTCGAGCCCCTGCCTCTTCCTCTACCCCTCGATGTAGCTCCAAATTTTCTTCTGCCCCTTGAAGAATGGTAATTTCCTCTTCTCGGAGCAACAGCTTCAATATCTGGAGTTCCCCGACCTCTTCCACGCATTCCTCGCCTGGGTCTCAAACCGCGGACTGGCGCGAGGGACGGCTCCCCCATCAGCGCCTGTTTGGGCGGCCTGCCTCTTCTCCCTCTCATTATAGCAAGCTAGCTTAGATATTGTATTATTTCTATTTTCAGTTTTTGTACGCCTCCTGTCCACGCAATTCCAACAAATCAGGTCGCTCCCAATAGTCTTGCTTGCTTTGATTAGTCAGCAGGAGTCCCGTAAATCCCCGGTCTAAATTAACGGGAAAAAGCTCAAACCGAATGGCCGGCGTCCCGCTCCGGGTCGCCTACAGTCGCCATTTTTCTTCCTCTCTCTCCCTGTACTGAAAACACTCAGCAGGCCCTCTATGGAGGTCACGTGACGTAAACTACAATAGATGCGAATACAGAAATACACAAATAGTAGACGGAATTGAGTTTATTTACACCCATTTGTCAGTCAGAGTTCAGCTAATCACGTATTTATCGATCGATTATTGGGGCGCGAGCTTGAAAGCGCCACACATCTGACTAAATTCATGCATTCTAATGGAATCAAAGACGATGCATGAGCATTGAAAGAGACTGAAACATATACATTGGCAGTTTAAGTTAAACATAGTTTACAGATTTCGACAGAATTAAAGTGATGTGATGACCATATTTTAACTTGTATGTAGTGTTTTTCGATGGTATTATGCTAACCCTAGGTTATGCAATGCACAGATGTTGCTGTCTAGAACCATTCCTGAATCTGTGAAAACTATTCGTATTTTTAGTTGGTGATTGTTTTTAATAATAATTTAATGAGAATTATCTGACAGCAAATTATTGTTCGATCAATAACTACGCCTGCGTATTTTGCAATGAATTTGGGTCAGCCTAAGACTACTAATTAAGGAGTCAAAGAAATTAGCCTCTAGTAGCTAGCCCTGCCTCTGACTTCTAGTTTTGATGTTGGTGGTGCACACAATTATAAGTCGTTAGCCTAACGTTTCTTACGAAAGTGCGTGTCAAATTCGCATTCACAGAATTCATGATTTCAAAGAATCTGTATGATTTCAAATATTCTGTTGTCGTGGCCGAGTGGTTAAGGCGATGGACTAGAAATCCATTGGGGTCTCCCCGCGCAGGTTCGAATCCTGCCGACAACGAACGTTTTAAACCGTCTATGGTTTTTACGGACAATTTATTCACTGACGAATATCGCCGATGGTTAATGTAAATTAAATTCCACGTATTTGTGGATTGTAAATAAAGTAGATCCTGAGCAACCCTATGTGCAGCTAGCAGTTAGCAGCAGATAGCAGTTAGCCGTAAAAACAAGAATGAGAGTGAAAATGCATGACAACATTAATTAAATTAGTTAATCCATTTTGTTGTTTTCTTATGTCCTTCTGGATGAATATTCTATTTCTATGATAGAATGAACAATAAAATCAAAGGGCTGCAAACAGCTGATACAAAAACGCGTTACAGGTAATTCAGTTCTTCAAAAAGCCTGGCCCTGACTAGCAGCAAATTTGTTTTAGTTGATTATAGTCTAGAATATGATAAATATGCATTGCAGTCATGCTATAGGAATGCTGCTTAAAAAACATGTTGAATTTTAAGCTTGAGGAGTAGATGTACATACCTCAATGAAACATATGTGGTTGACGGCTTACTTATTTTACTTATGCAATATTTGACACTAGAATATTATGAAAAAGTTCCTAGTGTTCTGACCTTTTTTTGTAATATAAAAGTAAGTTGCTGGCATCATTTTTGAGCAATGGTATGTGATGCAGCCAAATGCCCATCACTGTGTTCCCATCAGAAGAGAGTCCAAAATGCATTATTGTAACATTATTTGCAAGATATATTTAAAACAATGTACATAAGACATAAGACGGTTTTCAACAATAAGAATTAGTCTTCTAGAAATGTAATAGAGAATCAATCTTCCATTACAATCCTTAAAACAATCTGTGACAAAAAAAGTCAAAACAGGTTGACCTAAAATGCAGACATGGGAAGTATTAGGAAGTGAATCTGGTACACGTGTACAAATGTTTAATTTGCAGTTTCTATTGGCAATTCATGGTGTATCTTATAAATACAATGTTGCAATGTCTACAGATCTGGTAACACAAACCTTGTCATCTTCCTTTTTTCAAATGTGTAGTTGATGGTAGAGCACAGCTGTATTTGTTTAAAAAAGTCTATACAATTTGTTTAGATCAACTCAATCACTTCAATGGAGTATTGGCTGTTGTCCTTTGTCTGCTTGGGTTTCTGCAATGCTTCGAGGCTGCCCTCGATTTTCCCCAGATCAGTAATCAACCTCATCTGAAAGATCAGAGTAGATTTAGTTAGTTTAACATCATCCTAGCAGTCAAATCATTTATTATTATTGAATCCATTTTGAGGAACAAATTTACCCACTATACTAGTACAGAGATAAAAAAGACTATCGTCTTGAATCCTGAATGAATCAAACAGAAAATCTGTCCAATTGTGTACGAGGGAATCATTTGCACTTCCTAAAAAGGTCCTTTTAGAATGTGCACGATAGGTTCAATTTACAGTAGCAATAAAATTCAATGAATTAATCTGAATGGGCTCAATCCTAGAGGCTGTTGAATTCAATTTGATTTTGAAATACAAGAAGTGGAATTGAATTCAAAGAAATTATTGTCACATACCAGAAAGAATGATACTTTTAACTTACATTTCTCTTTAAAAAGGAAGCAAAGACACTAACATTAAGCATTACTATATTATGATTATATATGATTAGCAAACAGCTCTGGACCTCAATAAGTGTATTTCACTAGAGTGTACTACAATCAAAATGTCATACGTCAAATGTTTATTTTAAAAAGACCTGGATAAAGCAAGGTTTTCTGGGAAATTGTGAGTGTTTCTTATTTCTGTGAAATTGTGAGTGTTTCTTATTTTTGTGAAATTTGTGTTTCTTGTATTGTACACAGTTTGAAAGTTGGAACAACCTGCTCTACAGAATCAGTGGAAAGGCTTGATTACCATCAAGTATTGTGTACATTAAGTCCATCCAACAACATCAAAATAACACCTTGATTATGTATTATGCATTTAAGAGCCATTCTCAATTCAAGTTTTAATTTTGTACCAACCCGGTGAATGACCACACCAGATGAGCATACTTTAAGCAACCATGCTATGCAAGAGATTTGTTTCTGCTCAGTTTTCTTTGGGCTGAAGAGTACTTGCCTGTGCTTTCACAAAACCGTGAAGGCCTGACAACAGTTCCTTAGCTTCTGGAGCCATGACCAGGACCGTGAAGTGGGCATCCACAAGCAGACAGACCCAATCTATGATCTAGAGTTGAGAAGAAAGCAGGATGAAAGACAGTTTTATCAGCTGTAGCCCCTTGCAGCTGGAAGATGTCACAAAGGTTTAGAGGAGAACCGAGAAACCATCCACCCCACCAACCTGACTCATTGTCGGCAACCTCATCGCAGGAACCTGTGTGTGGAGGTCTTGGTAGTACTTAACATACAAGAACTGTAGATACTCGAGAAAGAGCTGTAAAGACATGAAAAACATCATTCGAAGTGACAAACATGTTTACCCAAAATGCGATAAATAAACAGCCACATGTCCTTAACAACAGTATATGTGCTGAACCACTTGTACAAGATGGACCAATTCCAGCCAAGGAGTGACAACATGGCTGACACAACTTGTAAAGACTGCATTGTCACTCGACCAGTTTTTCAGTCTGGTGTCCAGAAAATCAAAAGGTGGCGGTTTTTGAATCACCGTACTCTCCAAGTCATGCTCATCTGATCTGGAAATCCTCTGTCGCCTCTTCCATCAACTCAATTGTGAGTCAACTCAAATGTCTGAGCTGCTGGCATTGTTACATAGACAACAGTACAAGCACCTGAAAGCAGCAGTCTTAGTAGCTGGTGATTTTCACCAAGAGCATTTAAATCGGTCCCTGACAGATTTCTTTTTTTATTACCATAGTTTATTTAAAGTATACTCCTCATGTGGTGACATCCCACTGGATCACTGATAGTTCACACATTCAAGGAGAGACGTACGGTAAAGCCAGCCTCTGCCAGCTGCAAATGCCAATTAGCTCGGAATACCAAATATAACCTGGTACAGAGCATTAATTAAAATTTCCACTGAAGAACCACAGACCAACATAACTCAGTTTTTGTGAGGGTCTGTGTTAGCTTAATTGTAAGTCTCCAAAAGCACAGAATGTACATAAGCATATTATAACCACAAAAAAAGTGTGTGACTGTAAATCAATACTTACTATGACCTGAGACACTGTCAATTCTTTTAGAGAGGGCAACAGGAAAGCCTCACTGTATGGAGTCTGCACAATTTCATTTCTGTGGTGTTGCGGTCAAGGACAAAGGTCAAACCAATAGCTATGTATGCTTCATGCATTGTGCACAAATTGTAATGTTTGAGAGGGGGAGAGAATCTTGCATTCAATCATGTTTCAAAAAAAATGAACGTATCATTCTACTGTACATTCCAAATAAACATCTTTGTCCAAAGGATACAGCAACACAGCTCTGTGTAGACTGACGGGCCTCCTCATGTCCAGAGGCATGGAGGAACTGGTGAGCTTTGGTTTGCGGAGGAGTGGGAGCTGGCTCTCACAGCTGGTCTCTGGCTCTGGCGGTGGTGCCGCTGCCGTAAAGCCGTTCTGTTGCCGCGTCTCCTCCCCTTCTTTCTCCTCTTTGTCCAGCTGAGTCTCGGCAGTGCTCAGGCCCTCCACGAACGCCACGCTGTCCATCTCCAAGGTAACCACCTCCAGCTCACTGTCTGCGGTGCTGAGGGGAGAGAGAGAGAGAGAGAGAGAGAGAGTCACTGGATTACTAGATTGAAACCATAACTAATGTCTATGTTCAAGATCCAAAGGAAAGATGGACAGGAGAGTCAAACGCACAGTGCACATTGATATGTTTTTTTCAAGGGATATCTTTTCAGCAGCACCAGAATAAGCACTGTTTATAAATAACACACACACATACATACATTCATTCGTACGGGTAACAACTATTCTTTGTTTGCCAGTTTCTTATGTATATTGTAAGCATAGTCCTAGGCTGTTTTTTGTGTGTTCTAGAGTAGCGATCCTTTTAGTCCTTTCTTGAGGAAGAAAGTCAAATGTACAGTACACACAGAACAGTTTTTCCAAAAAAAAAAAAACCCCATCCTTTCAGTGATCCCTAAGAATAAGCATCGTTTTTAAAGTGCACAACTAGAGTAGTGTTCTATAGCATTCTGTGATTGCGATTAACCTTTTTTTCAGACAGTTGAGGGAATTTACCTGAGGAAGACCTTGAGGCAGGCACAGGTAAGGGCCTCAGGAATGTCTGGGAAGATCTGGAGACAAAACTGGCACAGGGCAAAATCCTTCTTTTCCAGAACCAGCTTCAGAAGATCAGGACAGACACTAAAGACAGGAGAAACACAAGCATGTTACTGAAGCTACTGAATTTTTTTATTTTTTTTACCTTAATGAGTCAACAAACATAAAACCTTAGATGATTTTAACATGGTCAAGGCAAACCTATGAACCCAACATTATTTAATAAGCAAACCTTTTATTTTTAAACTTGGCAGATTACATTTTTCAGACCATGGCAGATTACATTTTGGTAAATCGACCCCAAAGCTACTCACTAGCAACAAATATCAACAGTTTCCTATTTGTGGCCCAGTATATGTTAGCATAGTGTTGCCCTAGCATAGAGTAAGCCCTGGATGCTCACCTGTGACAGAGACACTGTGTGTGGACTAGCTGCACCAGGACACTGTGGGGATAGAAGGAAGGCTCTGCCAGGCTCCGAGAGACTAGAGCGGACGCCAGGTTCCCCACAGCCAGCTGCAGACCTAAAAGATCTGACTTTGAGAGGAAGGAGGCAACAGCCTTTTGCACCTCCTCCTCTGAGCCCAACTAGAAAAATGACAGCAAGACAATGAAGTGACTGGTGAGGTTTAATACATTTGTAAGATTTGCAACTTTTGCAACAACTTGAAAGCTGAAAAAATACTGGCAACCAACAAGTCAACTGAAACAAAATGGAAAAATTGCCCTATTATGGTATTTATCATAACTAAAAAATATACTAGGAAACCTACCACTGTTAAAAAACATCATCATCTATGAAAGCTTATTAGTTTACAGTTGATCATTTAACTAGTCAGAAGGAATATTAGATGAAAGGTTATTACCTTAATTTTTTCAATTAATTGGTCAAAAGATAGGGAAGAGGCTTCTTGGCCTTTGCGCGATAACCTCTATGAAAAGGAGAAGATATTCAGAAATATCCAAAACAGTGCATTTCAGAAAAAACATTTGGTACAATTTACCCTTACAGTCCTTATCATGTTGACCTAATCCTGGCAGGAACAGAAAGTGAACTTTTGTAGGTCTACTCCTGTCCTGTCGTTTATTTTCAAGGTATGTATTTTCACAGAGAAGAGAAACTTTTTCAGCCCTAGGGAATGTGTTGCATACCAAACTTCAGTGATTTAACTGGTAAGGTTTAAGCTGCTCATTGTTTTGGAACCTGAAAAGTTGGTCCTCTGCAACAGCCAAAATACAGCTGTTAATTCCAGTGACCCAAAGAAGGAGGTATCAAGCTGCATTTACATTTTAAAGGAAGGGGTTATTTGTTCACTCTCAATGTCAACTGGTCTTCAGTGACAACACTATAGAAAGCTCCAAAGAACCCTAGAAGAACCAAAACACAAAAAGAAAAGAATAGAACAGAACCCTAGAATAGCGACCTATAAAGAACCCTGGCTGCAGAACCAATTCTGAATGGAAAGGGGAGGCCAAGAGAGGAGGCAAAGCAGATTGTAGGAGTGTCTGACTTACTTTCCGTGTGTCAATCCCACCAGCAGACGTCTCCACAGGAGCCTCCGAACCCCACGACAGTAAAGTCATGGGAGACACTGTGTCTGAGCACAAAACAAGAAGGGAAAAAAAGGATAAAGCAGTCATTTCCAAAGGTGTCTATACAAATGTAACATAGTCATAGAGTATGTATACATGATGCTGATGTTATTCCAAATTAAATTGGTTTTATTCGGAATAAAAGCTCTCATGTAAACTTGAGACAGAGATTGACAATTACACATCAGTTTGTTGATACATTCGGCTTGGATCTTCATGTGAACGTGGTTGATATTGGTTCAGAGGAGCAGTCTAGTGTTTTTGCTATGCATCAAATGCTTACTTGTACATCTAACATTATGTATTTTAATTTTGTTTTTACAAGCTTGGATTTAGATAACTGCAAGCAGTATATCTGCCACAGTGCGAGACGTGGGGCAGCAGGGATTGTCGTCTTCTAAAGAGATGCTCACCACAGGCTCCAGACTGCCGGAGTTTTCCCAAAGCGGCAGCCAGCGAGGACTTTTGACACTCAAAGGGGATTACAGACAAAGACTTCCCATGGGGAATGTACAGCTTGCCGCAGTAACACCACAACTACAAAACAAACAAAACGATTCTGTTAGCGTTTGCTCAGAAAAACTGACCAGATCAAACCGATTCACATTTCTCCTTACTGACCTGTCCATAGATTCTCCCTGCCATTTCTTTGCCAGCTTGCAGGGTCTGAAAGTTGGTGTTCCAGATGCACAGGTAGTCTAAGGAGGAGACAAAACCACATGACCATAGAGAACAAGCAGAGGCACAGCATTGGTAATTATGTCCATTCACAATTCTTGTATAGTTATATATAATGTTGATGGGTGCCTATGTATATTATCTATTATGTGGATGCCCATCATGTGTCCACAGTACTTCTTGCACTAAATGTATACAGATGATGTCCTTGTTGCTTTTCAAGAGAGGTAAACACATACCAAAGGCAAATTCCTTGTATATGCAAGTACAGTTGGCCAATAAAACCTGGTTGTGATTCTGAGGATGGTCTCACCTTTCCCTGCCCCGGCTGACGGGTGCGGGACGCCCACTACTGCCACGTGAGCTGCATCCAGGGGCACGACGGAGGCAGACACCAGCACACCCTCCGATAGGGGCAACCTCAGGAGCAGCGTCCTGGGAAGGGGTAGCACCTCACCTGGAACCACGTCAGGCAATCGCATGGGCACGATGCTCTCGTACACACCGCCGTCTGGGTCTATTGGCAGCAAAATGGAAGAAGGCAAGGATGAGTTTTCAGATAAAGAGCCATGATGTATTTTTTAATTAAACAAAAAAAAACAATTGTTATTTATCAAGGGGTACCCAAACACTTTACAAAACAGTGTAATTTTCTTTTTAGCCAGTAAACTAGATCGAAAAAAAAACAAACTTCTAGTTGCACACCAGACAGGTGCTTCTGTTGTAAGGCTACTTACATAGGCTGAGTATGTGGAGATGGCCACTGTGTTGTGAGGCTGAGAAACTGAGAGGGGAAGACCCAATGTTCTCCCAGCGGTATGCTGCTCTGGTCATGCCCACAAGAGACTGCACATGCAAAAACTGATCCCCATTCTAAAGCGGAAAAAAAAACAGTATATATAACGGTTTGTTTTATTCTGTTCTACAGAGGTAAAACAAATACAGAAACACACAATATTTTAAGTAATGTACTAAAAAGAGTGGAAAAGGGTGCAGTCCTACCTTTTCTGTGATATAAAGAATCCACTGCTGTTTTCCTGATGTGATAAAGTTGCTCCACCTGGGGGATAACGTTGACAACACTATCAATCTGACATGGACACTGGCTAAACAGATAACAAAGCAATCTTCACCAATATTAAGTGTCATGTACAGGTAATGCTGACTAACGGAGTTCCGGAGAGGGGTGGTTCTCTTGAATTTTCAACACGGTGCCAAACAGAATTCTCAGAAAATCCTATCTGATGTGGCACCTAGATTGACACAACTTCACCAAGCCAGCTACTCTGATTTAATCGGAACCTCCTTAGCACCTGTGCATGCACCGGGCACCACACCCAGGCGTCCTCAAATATAGTTTTAAAACTCTCAGGTCATACAATTGCTATGTGATTCTTCTTGTTGAAGGCAAGCTATGGTATGTGAAGATAAAAGAATCAGTTTTTATTTTGGTTGGCCCGTGTCAGCATTCTCTACACCTCTTCCCAGGAACGCCCCTCCGAACTCTCGAGACTCCATTACACAACGTTATTTCATTAAAACAGACAGTCAAAATAACTGTCATAACAATAAAGGTTACACATTAGACTTTCATTTAGCAAGTTAGCAAGTAGCAAGTTCCAATCGCAGTCCCAAATGACACACTCCAGACATGAGATCTGCACAGTCAAAAATCTGTGACCTAACCTGATAACCTCGTCGTCTGAGAGAATGTTTTCCACGTTTTGCTGGGGATCAGCCAGCAGCCCATCCAGGTGGCGGGTTGCCCCTTTCTGAAAGAGAACCACTGGCTCGTGGTTGGGGACAGAATGGATCCTCCACACGTCTGAGGACACCTAGAGCACAAAGTAACCCAGACAGAAACGGTGAACAAGCAGAAGCCAAAGCAACAGCTGGGTCATTTGAAAGACTGTATTACAAAGCACACTTTGTTAAAAAAATCTGAGAAAACAACCTTGGTTTAGACGTTGAGGCTAAGAATTTAATCAACATCATACTTACAGTAGCTTTGAACGCCTTGTCAATATTAATGTCATCATCTTTCCAAACTCTTATAACCTAGGAGATGAGCGGAGTGTAGTTGCATGACACCAAACATCAACATAGTGCTGAATAACTGACTTACTTTCAGACAAAGATAATCAACAGAAGACTAGCATTGTTTGTTTACCTTACTATCGGTCACCACCACGTATTCAGCTGTTTTGGAATTATAAACGGCGGGACAAGTTATTCTTTGGCCCTGTTTCACCGTCCAACAACCCAAAGGCTTCTGATCTGAGACCTGTCACAACAATCAAGGGATAACGTTACACATCAATCGCGACATAGGATATAATACAAATCTTAGGTTATCTTTTCCGGGGCCATCTAGGTACGTTTCCAATTTACGATGTCATTAGTTTCAAACTTGATGAATGCAATTGGTTAACACGAATAGTGCCAAATGACGTCTTCTTTAAAACGAATTATGCCTAACGTTACTGTTTTGGGGCTGTTAGATCTAACGTTACTGGGTGCCATGGCAGCATGGCTGCGGTCAGTTGTTGAATTTAACCGAGCTGTGGAATTCTCTTTACCTTATATAATGTGACCGATCTCTTCGACTCGGTAACAACGACATGATCATCATCTTTACCCAACTCGATCCCTTGTATCCCCGATTCTACACTGTTTTGATTAACACTTAGAGCGCAAAGCGTGGAAACTTCAAAGAGCGCTGCCATCTTTTCGATCGCAGAACTCGTTTATGCTCAGACCTCGCGAGAACACATACGGTGGCCCAGACCGTCAAAAAAAAGAACATACATGAAAAAATAACGATGCTGCCACCCTTCGGCGTGGTTGTGTTCATACGATAAAAAGCGTAAAAATGTGTCCTGAAGGCCTACTTGTAAGTAACAAAACTCCATGAATATATAGTAAGTGTAAAGTAAGTACACTCATACTTTTTGTGTGGTATGTATGGTTTATGTATGGTATTTTGTGCCTACATTTCAAGCAAGTGTTTTTTTATTGTCATTTCCTACACAGTATGTGAGATGAAACGTTTCACCATGGATCCAAGTGGTGCTACATTAAGATAACAATAAATAAGACATTGGGACATGCTATGTATGGTGCACACAGGCTACAGGCTAAAAAATCTACTTAGTATGCTACATATACTGTTAAACTATATATACTGCCACTACATTATAAATATATGTAAAGTGTGTCAGGACAAAAGGCATAGACAAACATGAGATCACTGCAGGGGAAGATCAACACATTTGGGGTCACATGTGTGCCAACCTGCAAAGGAGACACCCAAGGACCGGTAAAGTTTTTACTGGTCAATTTTAAATTTAACATTTTCAGGTAGACTATCCGAACAAAGGAGCTTTTGCTCTTGTGAAAAGTTGGAATTTAAAAGAGGCCAGGAATGTGTCCCAACCAAAGGACAGTTGAACGCCAGTGAAGAGACTTCAGAATTGCCAGGAGAAGGCACCCTTCCAATATGAGAGATCCGAAACAGTATGCAAAAAAAGAGATGTCCAAAATACCATTTGAGATGTAAGAAGCTTGTTGATGGTTATAGGAAATTATGTGATTCTGATTCAATTCCAAATGATGCTATACCATATTGCAACCATACTGCAATATATTTAAGTGAATGTGCCAATAGTTGTCTGGCTTTTTTGAGTTCTGTGTAAAATCAAACAGAAATTACATTTATCACCACTAGCCTTTTTGTGTTGTTCCAATGCATTTATAGACAATAAATAAAGATGTGTATGCAAAAACATTAAGAACTGAAATCATTTTCTGGGATCTTGATCTGCTTTCTAAAGTGAAAAATGCTTCCATACAGGGCCAAGCTGAGTCTGCTACTGAGCATGCATCACATCAATAATGTTGTTGTAGCCTAATTGTTGCCACAAGTCCCATTTTTTTTATACGGTCTGTTCCTGGAAACTTCTTCACCATACTGTCCCGTTTTTTTTTCCACAAAAAGGCTCTTCCACCCCCTAGGTCATTATTTTAGGCTACTTTTAAATAAACCTTTTATTCTGTTTCTTTTGCGTTAGTGTTCTCACTATTTTGACTGCTTTCTCTAGGCCTCTGGGTCTGTGGTGCTTCCCCCTCCCCCTTTTCCCAGGCGTCACAGTATTCTACATCTTAGCATGTCCAAATTACTGTGTAAGTACTATATTATGTAAGAACTGCAAAGTATATTTCTCAATTCCTATAACCTTCAGATCTCACAAATGATTGAAATCACCAACTATTTGTGAGTGTCTTGTCTTCATCAGAGATTTTGGCACTTGCTGAGAAAGATTTAGGAGAGCATCTTCATGAGTTACTCACTTCAGTAATCATGACTCAATCAGTGAGCATTAAGCTTAAACAAACTTCCAGGTTTGGTGCAGTTTTGTAACAGCACGTTTTTCTGTCTGTAAAGACTGAAAGGAGGAAAAACTATTTACTCACACACTGGGCATACAAAATGCATTTGACATTATACCAAAATAAACAGGGACCTGCAAGTGACAGAGTTAGTACAGTAGGGGCATGGCAAGCTCTTATGAAATTTCTAGAAGACAGTGGAAGTCTGTAGAATGTTCCTGAATTATTTAGATCTTGTCTAGCCCATTTATAACTGTATTCTACATCATGTCTATCCACATGCGTTCATACACACATTATATAAAATTATCTTTTGTCGAATTAATTAATTTAATTATCACACATCTACGTTGCCTACACGATTATGAAAGACATGGGGCGTCTTAATAAAGTTTGTCATCATATCCATGCGATCTCCAAGCATCTATTTTGGGGTTAGTTCTCGTGAGTCCAGGAACTTTCTGGCAGCTGTTCGACGTCTCAGCTGTGTGTGTGGGCGTTTCCATCAGCATGCCACAGCAATCTGGGATCCCATTGGTCAACGAAATCTGAGCTACGACATTACTGGTCGGGACTGACTGAGTGTTCCAGAAACTGCTGGATACAGAGTACAGAGATATAAGTTGGGACGCTAACAGTTGAGAGATATGGATCGGAACGAGACCAAACCAACCTTGAGCTGAATTCTAAAGCAGGAAGAAAACAGAATTCCAACTAGCAAGTTTACCATTGGGACAACTATAAGGTAGGCTCCCCTTTTAGCCACAATCCTAATATCACCGAAAAGACTTTCATTGTCGGCTGTGAAATAGTCTGCGTACTCAGGGTACCTTGCGAACTTTAAAATAATCTCTACTGAAAGAATGAAATGCTTAGTTCTAGAATTTAGATTATAGTAGCCTACAGGTTTAGGCTATTGAACTCTGTATTTTCAACTGCAGGCCTATATTTATGTTAGTTGATCTTAAGAAAGTATAGTTTTCAAATTTCTACATCTTGTTTTTCATCAAATTTGGCCTCAGAAGTTCAATCGTCCAAAAGGAATACATGTTTAAGCTACGCTTTAACTACTATCTTATAAATAAATTATAATTCTCTCTTTCTCTCTGTTTGTTTGTGTGTCAATCTGCAGAAATTCAAGATGTCATCAGCAAAAGGTATCTCCATTGGAATTGACCTGGGTACTACCTACTCCTGTGTGGGTGTGTTCCAGCATGGAAAAGTGGAGATCATTGCCAACGACCAGGGCAACAGAACTACCCCGAGTTATGTGGCTTTCACTGACACAGAGAGACTGATTGGTGATGCGGCAAAGAATCAGGTGGCCATGAACCCCAACAACACTGTCTTTGATGCCAAGCGCCTTATTGGCCGAAAGTTTGACGAGCCCGTGGTCCAGGCTGACATGAAGCACTGGCCCTTTAATGTAATCAGTGATGGAGGTAAACCCAAAGTTCAAGTGGAGTACAAAGGAGAAAACAAAACATTTAACCCAGAAGAGATCTCCTCCATGGTCCTGGTCAAAATGAAAGAGATTGCTGAGGCATACCTAGGACAGAAAGTAACCAATGCAGTCATCACTGTTCCTGCCTACTTTAATGACTCTCAGCGCCAGGCCACCAAAGATGCTGGAGTGATTGCTGGACTGAACGTGCTTAGGATCATCAATGAGCCCACTGCAGCAGCCATTGCCTATGGCCTGGACAAAGGCAAGAGTGGTGAACGTAATGTCCTGATCTTTGACTTGGGTGGTGGCACCTTTGATGTTTCCATCCTCACTATTGAGGATGGCATCTTTGAGGTGAAAGCTACTGCTGGGGACACTCACCTGGGTGGGGAAGACTTTGATAACCGCATGGTAAATCACTTTGTAGAAGAGTTCAAGAGGAAGTTTAAGAAAGACATCAGCCAGAACAAGAGGGCACTGAGAAGGCTGCGCACAGCATGTGAGAGGGCCAAGAGAACACTCTCGTCTAGCACCCAGGCCAGCCTTGAGATCGACTCTCTTTACGAAGGCATTGATTTCTACACCTCTATTACCAGAGCGCGCTTTGAAGAGATGAACTCAGACCTTTTTAGGGGTACCCTGGATCCGGTGGAAAAAGCCCTGAGAGATGCTAAGCTGGACAAGTCACAGATCCATGACATCGTCCTGGTGGGAGGTTCCACTAGAATCCCTAAAATCCAGAAGCAGCTGCAGGATTTCTTCAATGGAAGAGATCTTAATAAGGGCATCAACCCAGACGAAGCAGTGGCCTATGGTGCTGCGGTTCAGGCTGCCATTCTCATGGGTGACAAGTCAGAGAATGTCCAGGACCTACTGCTGCTGGATGTGGCCCCACTGTCTCTGGGCATTGAGACGGCTGGAGGGGTCATGACTGCCCTCATCAAACGTAACACCACCATTCCCACCAAACAGACACAGACCTTCACCACCTACTCAGACAACCAGCCCGGGGTCCTGATCCAGGTGTATGAAGGAGAGAGAGCCATGACCAAGGACAACAACCTACTGGGCAAGTTTGATCTGACTGGGATCCCCCCAGCCCCGCGTGGTGCCCCCCAGATTGAGGTGACCTTTGATATCGATGCTAATGGAATCCTCAATGTGTCGGCAGTGGACAAAAGCACTGGCAAAGAAAACAAGATCACCATCACAAATGACAAAGGCAGGTTGAGCAAGGAGGACATTGAGAAGATGGTGCAGGATGCAGAGAAATACAAAGCAGAAGATGACACTCAGAGAGAGAAGATTGCTGCCAAGAATTCCTTGGAGTCATATGCGTTCAACATGAAGAGCAGCGTCGAGGATGAGAACATGAAGGGCAAAATCAGTGAGGAGGACAAGAAGACAGTTGTTGAAAAGTGCAACCAGGCCATTTCCTGGCTGGAGAACAACCAGCTGGCCGACAAGGAGGAGTACGAGCACCAGCAGAAAGAGCTGGAGAAAGTGTGCAACCCAATCATCTCCAAACTGTACCAGGGAGGTATGCCTGGAGGAATGCCAGCAGGAGGTTGTGGTGCCCAAGCACGAAGCAACCCAGGGGCCAGTTCACAGGGCCCCACAATTGAGGAGGTGGATTAAAATGGACTTTGGAATTCACACAATTATGTCAAAATGCATATAAATCACAAACTTATTAATTTCTTCTTTGAGAACTGTATACTATTTTTGTTTGTTTACAGTATATTTAAGGTTATATTTGTGATTTATTTTTATTGGAAACAATATATATATTTGATATTATTATTTTATAATTAATATATTTGGTACACTATGACTTATTTACTGTATATATTGAACATTAGTGCAATGGTTGCCTTGGGTGTTGGGTGCTAAATTTTTGAAGAAATTAAAATATTTATATTGTTTTCTATTACATGTGTGATATCTATAACAATAAACTACTTTTTAAAGAACAATATTTGCCCTCTGAATAGCAGCGCTTATATTTGTGTGGCCTCACTCTCACGTCCTTGCTTATATATTTGTGTGTCAACCAGTAAAAGCCAACCAAATGTGTGTCCCCACAGGATCTCTTATGGCAGTATATAGGTGAAATTAATATTTAATACCATTTTCAAATTCAATTGTGGTCACATGGTAAAGATGTACATGTGGGTCCCAATAGCCATTCATGATGTACACAATGGGAGTTGTTGCACAACAATATTGCGGAATTCTTTATTAAAAAATAATGCAGATCTTCACCACTTTAACTATAAGGCATCATTCGGCATACTCTGCTATGTTGAAATATCCTTTAGGGCTCAATGACCATGGATACGTTTGTGAGTTTGATTTGGTCATCAATAATTTTCAGCTTCCTGATGTCAAATCCCTTCAGTGACTTGTCAGGATCTACATGAAGGCGATTATAAGTTAGATTGTCAGTAAAAAGAGGAAATGGAAGAAAAATGGTTTACATTGAAGTGTGTATGAAGATGAGAGCCGGGTGTATAAATGAATTTAATTATAGGTATAGGGTGTGGACTGCATACTTACATGTGGGTTTGTTTTTTTCTGAGTCTGTGCTCTTCGAGCTGTGCTGTGGTGAAATGGGTGCTGTAAAGAAAAATATGAAATAAGTTAGTTTGCCTGCATTCATTGCACAGCCCTGGCAAAATCAGTGGTGAACTATACCTGATAATGACAGGTAGTTATTGATAATGGATTGTTATGGATTAAAAGCAGGAGTATTGTTATACTTACAGTAGGGCTCACTCCTGCAGCATCTCACCATATTTAATGTTTTGGCAATAAGTGTCTATAAACATGGAAAATGAACAGTCAAAGAATGGCATTACAAACTAGAACTGCACCGAGAAGGCATGCAAATAAATAATATGTAATGATGGTGCACATTTATCAAGCATATGATATTTTTAAACTACTAACAATTTTTCAAAGTTGACAAGTCCTTTCTTGTGTGTCTGAATGCCTTCATGCATGGACACGAGATCTGATTTTGATTTTGATAGGTGGGGCGAGAGAACACAAGGCATAATAACACAATGTGTCTTTAGTCAATATGACACAGCAAGTGGCTGTGAATGTACTAAATAGCAAGCATCTATCATCAGCTGTGTGGACATTAGCCTACCTTCTAAAATGAGAGGCACATAAGGCACATATGGCGGGCTGAGTTTGGCCAGCACATCCCTGAGGGCTGCATGCTTATCATGTGGGTCCTGGGGGCAATAGATATTATGTTAGTTTACATTCAAAAGCAAATCAATCAATCAATTAATATACCACTGTAAAAGCACCATGTTGACAGAAGAAAAGATCAAAACCTTCTTTTACTACTTTTTTTTCCTACTTTTTACTAAAAAAATCACACTTTCTTATTTCCCCTTTAGTATGTGAACTTACTAGCATAGGTTGGTATTCTCTGAGTGTCTTCATCACACATTTTGGCACTTGCTGTAAAAGATTCAAGAGAGCATCTTTACATGAGTTACTCACAGCATGTGAACATGACCCATCAAATGACTCAATACATCAGTGAGCATTAATCTTAAACAAACTCACCTTCCAGGTTTGGTGCAGTCTTGTAACGGCACTGTGTGTCAGGCCATGAAGCACAGAGAGGAATGATGACATGTTTTGTTGTCTGTAAAGACTGAGAATAGGAAAATATTTATATACAATACACACTGTACATAACTGCATTTGTGATAATTGTACAAACACAAGCAGGGACCTCTAAGTTAAAATCTCAAAAATACACTGTGACTGTGCAGTGTGCCTATCAGTCCATTAATCCTAAGCATTAGTCTGGATGGGGCATGAGGGTGTGTGCACTGTCACACTCACTGAGTAGCGATCTTGATGAATTTGCTGATCAGCCTTGCTCGCTTGGAGATCTCTTGGCACAGACAGAGCTCTGTGGCCACCCAGTGTGTCACCACATGAGAGCGGCGCATGAGGCGCTCCAGGTTGGCAGTTGTGCTGTGCGGGATTTGCCTTTTCCCCAAAACATAATTAAGAAGCTCAATCTAGCAGAACGGATAGATTAAAGGGGGGTGGGTGGGGGGACGAGGGTTAGACGTTTTAGACACTCAGTTTAACATTAATTAAGGTGACAAGGTGGAAAAGCGTACTGAAACACTGAACTAGTAGTCACAGAGACCTTGATACCCTCTATTAGAGTTCAGAGTGAACAGTTCCCCTCACCTGCTTAGGCCCTTACTGTGCTTACCTCGTGCATGGCATGGAACAGCTCCCTGTCATAGCTGGTGAGCTTGGCTGCTATGTCCTTGGCGCTCAGCTTGTGCAAAAGGGTATTTCTCTTTTCTGGGCCGAACTGTTCTCTCAGGGGTGTCTGTGAGGATCAAATCACACACTTAAAGCAACAAGCCACCGTACTTCAATATTGGAATATGTTCTATTCCTAACTTGGTTGTTTCTAACTCCAAGGCTGTTTGGATGAACTGAAAGAACTGGGTTAAGCTCAATACTAACAAAGTAGCATCGCGCACCAGGGCGATTGAGTGCACACACAGAGACGAGACAGATATGTATCAACTCGTGCAAATTAGGGGAAGAACATATTTCAATACTGAAGTACGGTGGCCTGTAGCTTTAATCTTTCTTTTCCATCTCTGAATACTCTATAACAGCGAAAGTTTCTGTCAGTACTGTCATCACTGCTTATTTTCATTGGCGTGGTTCTCTCCCCATGTTATCACCAGGTCCCTCTCTGATGGGTCACTGTCATTTTCAGACCTCTCTGAATTGTAGATATCTAAAAGTATGAATAAGTGCAGATTCAGACGGCACTCACCAGGTTGGCAATCTCACTGGCAGGGCACAAAAAGATCCTCTCATTGATTCCCAAAATGGAGATGACCCTGTCACACATCTCCAGGTGCTCTCTCTCTGAGAAGCAGTAAGACACGGGCAATTAATGACTTAGTAAATATCAACTAACCTCAGTGCGTTGAATCATAAGTTGAATCTCTACTACCATCATGACATGACACATTGAAAAACTGAGGCCAAACTAAACAATAAATAATGTTTTGTATGAATGTTTTTTATATTATTATTTTGTAAATAGATTTCATTTCACTTTTTTTAACTCTGACTTTCCCCCAGAGGACTTCATCTTGACCAGGGCTTTGTCTGCTGAAGCCTTTAAAGTCATCATTACGTTCCCAGCAGAGGCGTTCAGAGGCGTCATCAGAGATACACAGCTGTGATCCTGGTGGAACACCTTCAGGACAACTGTACAGAGGAGAAGGCACTAAGATGGAGGCCTAGGTCCTTTTCATTAACTTTTCTTAGCATATGGTGTGAAGTATTACAGTGTTTAAACATGGCGTTACTGCAATCAGTAAGTTCTGTAGTTGTGCATATAAAATATACAGAGTGAAATTCTAAGGCAAAGGAATGGTATTATATTAAAATGGTTTATAATACTCAAACAAATGCTTGGTTCCCACCTTGGTCATGTGCCCTGACTGGCTTGATCTCTTGGCTCAGTTTATTATGACCAAAGGACTGATCCAGTGGATGGCGTCCCTAAAGGAAATGACGGGATAATGGGCATCATAAAACACATATGTGCTTAAGGACATTGACAGTTCAATCAGTCGAGGGAAATAAAGTTAGTCACTGTAGTCACACAAATGTCTGTTTTTATGATGCCAAAACAATTTACATATTTTAACAATTTCCCAAATAATGTTTACTTACCTTGATTGAGGACAACTGTCGGTTGTTCAACCTGGAAACCCATTTAGAGACATTCATGTTATTTATTATATCACATTTAAAGAACATCATCCTTCAGCATGTATGCTTTTTCAAGAATGTGTGTGTGTGTGAGAGAGAGTACTGTATGTAACTCACATTATGTATTTCCTTTGAGAGATGTATTCTCTCACCATGCAGAGATTATTATGGCCCTTTACCTGTCTTGTCACTTTCTGAATAAGCAAATGATTTATGTCACAATTAACCTACCAATAACTATCACAGAAGTTCTCAACATTCAACTATAAATATCACTACTGGCTCAGTTAGGTTTATTAGATGGCTGAATGAGGAAAGACACATAATTATCAAACATCATTACCTCCAAGAAGCGAACCACCACGGGGTTGTCGAACAGGAGGTGGCCGTACAGTACCACCCAGTGGCTCACCAGCTTCAGAACCCTGCCTTTGAAGCCGGAGGCTGTGGCGCTCACCAGCTCAGAACCCTCAGATGGTTCATCATGGACAGTGACAGCATTAAGGACTTCTAACGACCGCTGACATTAATTTACTGCTTTTGTTTTTGCATTGCTTAACACAGAAAACGTTCAGTTTAGTGGTTACATAATGCAGCAGCTTGTGTGCATGCACGTTGTTGCTATAAAAACACTTTATCACAGTTAGAAGAATATTATTTCTGCAGGGAAGAACACAGCTCCTCAGGTGCCATGAATAGATGATGTGTGAGGAGGAACGTGCACACAAGGGATTCCGCAAAGGCATCGGAATCAGAGGATTAAGTTCAACAATTTAGAATGAAATTGCATATTTCCCTCTGATTTCCCCTCCATGTGAAGTGACTCACCCATCTTGTTATCTGGATTATAGAGTTTCACTGAGAACAGAATAAACTCCAGAATCTTGTCTGGAGTTCCTGACCTCACCATGAATCTTAAATAGAGTAAACGACTACTTGAAATACCCCAGCAACATCCTAGTTACTACTGGTATTGCAATTACTGATAATTACTGTACTTACTACTACTGATATTGTAATTATAGGTATTCTGTATACACACTTGTTGGTGTAGGAATGGTATTGAAATGAGGTAAAGGGCGCCTTGCAATTCCTCTGCAGGATCAGTGTAGTTGTGTCATTCTCCTGAACATGCACTGTGGCTGCATTCACATCCTGAAAAACACCCAACAGGACACACCATTTCAGAATTCATAACAACCCGAATTGTGAGGCCACAGCACTTCACATTAACCCAACCCAAACAACATAAGGTCTAGGGCTAGGCTACATATAAAAGCTCCACACACAGTATTAAAATCAGATACACACAATTTTATTCACTCAACCCAAACCAAATGTAGAAGTGTGCACACAAGTGTGCATATAGTGTGTGTGCTGCCTCATCCTAGATTATTCTCTTGATGAATCATACTCTGAGGATGTTCACAAGGTTCATTTGGCCCACTCTGAGGAAGTGGCAGTCCTGCTCCCGAGGCATGATGACTGAGGCGTCCAGAGGTCTTTTGCTAGCCAGGGCCAGATTCCCAACTTCCTCACCCTTCTTCAAGGTGGTCATTTTACCCTGCAGAAGAAAAACATGAAGAATGGTCCAACAGTAATGGACAGACATATTCATGTCTTCTATCACATTTAATTATTGAATTTCCCCTTGGGGATCAATAAAGTATCTATCTAATTAGAGAAATTTAACCAGTGGACGTCGATAATGAACTAGGCCAAATGACATAGTTGGATGTCCCATTGACACCCAGACTGATCACTGAAACACAAAGAAACAATTGGTCATACCCTTGTTTTTCTGTGTCTATATTCTTAACCAGAGCTGTGCAGAGAATCTTGGAGGGGCAAAATAAAAAAAATGGGCACATAGATTTGCAAATGCGTTATTCTACATTTTATTATCTTACTTAAAAGAACAACCCTTATTCAAAGATTCTTACATGGATATCTGCTCTGCTGCTGACCTTACTGACTCAAATATGAGCCTTCTAATATTAGCTAGTTGTGGATTAGTACTACACAATGATATGATATGAACACATTTACCAGGTGTTTTTATTTATTTATTTTTCACCTAACAACAGCAACACGCCTAATCTTATCCAGGCCCACTGCAAAACAGTTTCTTTTACTTTCATTTACAATTGAAATTTCATACAGAGCCAAAGCCTGGCATAAACAGATAAGGCAGTCATTTGTATTTTAACATTTAGTCTTGTCAATGACTAATTGCATAATAACAATAATAAGGCCATGTTTAACCCTTGAACTCTACTCTATTTACAGGGTAATTTAACTTCTAGGTTCTTGTTTTTACAAACAAATTTCATTTTTGGGTGGTGTAGCATATTTGAGTTATGAGGTCACGAGTTATTTCACTAATATGGAGGGTGTGACATGGATGCAGAGCTGCAAAAATATTATTTAAATGTAAATTAATTTTCCTTATGATCCTTATGGCTACTAGAAGTAGGCTAACACAGGTCAGGTTGTGTAATTTTATGTTTGAGTCGGTGTAACAAAAACTTTATGTTATCTGTCGGAAAGGAATGGGTGTGAATTCACATGCACTTTGAATGTGCCCATAAGGTTAATGTTAGCCTTTTTTCTGTTGGCTAAATGTAAAGCTGCATAACTAGTAAACACTTTTTGAAAGATTGAATTGCGCAGTTTCCCTTGATATACCTTTGATATTTGTGTGCTAGTGGAGCACGCATATTATAAAAGACATTAATGGAGGCGGAGGTCGAAGTGCTAACAGTAACAGTAACTATTCTTACAGATATACCGTGCCACATTACAGCAGGCTTCATACTGCAACTTGCAGGAGATACAGACGAGCGCAAAAGGAGAGAACCCTGTCCTTTTTGTATAGCCCCTCCTCTAGGACTGCTATAGGATTATGTGACATGCTGTTTTTTTATTACGCATACACAACAATATCAGTGGCGAAAATTGCTAGTAAGGTAGAGATTTGCGGTCTTAAAAATTTGGGCACGGGGAATATGAAAGAGCAGGGACCTTCTTTGTACGTGCATTTTGTGGCTATTCTGCTTTATGGCTTAAATATTACTTGGGCTTTACAATTCAAAGTTTATGACACTTTTCTTGCATTACACTATTTGTTACAATGCATATTGCCATTGAATAGAATGGCATTCACACTTACAGACAGTGCCAATGCTGATCTCAGTCTCAAGGAACTTCACCGCCGCTAGTTCCTGGCGGATCTACAAGATTAAACGGGTCCCCGTTAGCAGTTGAACATGACTTTAGGCTCCATTCACTCTAGTGGGGTTTCATTCTCCTCTGACCTTATCTGTCTCAGTTTTCCTCCTCAGTGTTTGACGTCTGTTCCCCATCAGACATGCCACTTTTTTGCCACTGACTCATGTTCCAGAGCTTCCTCTCTCTCTGGTGAGATTACCCATCTCACAGCCTTCACCTCTTGCTGCCTTCACCTCATTCTTAAGCTCTGGGGTTGGTTGGGCCGCTTGAAGTTGAACCTTGCGTTGGTTCTCCAGCTCAACCTTATTTCGGCCCTGTTCCTTCTGGCGCCATGTCTCCCGATGAAGTCTTGCCCTTTTGAGCATGTCAGTATTTTTGGTTTCTTTGTTTATGTATGAATATTTAACATAATTGAAAATATTATGATCTATTGTTTTTTTTACATGATGTGATTTTGTGATTTCTTATGTAATTAAGAGATTGTTTAATAGCCCAGAGTGGTTTGCTGTTGACTGTCAATTTCCTTTATAGATTACAGACACTTGGGGGAGCTATGTGACCACTACTGATCAACCTTGTCAGTGGGTTTCCAAAATGTGCTTACGTTTTTAAAGTGTTTGGCATATGACTTCCAAGCTTAAAGGCTGAGAACATATTGTTCCCAGGTTGAATTTTTTAAACTAAGTCTCCACACAGGTTACAATTGTATGTCCATTACCTCAGTCCCTTGTTGAAGCTTAATCAGAACCTTAATCAATGTCAGTGACAACTATGCTTGCCTTTGAGTTGAGTTTCAGTCCCAGAGCCTAGTCTCAACTAAAACAGGCCTTCTCACCGAAGAGATGCCATAGCACTGTCCATTTTAAACAAATGAGAAATCTTGTCACTGTGGTGTACTGCATTAAGTATTTCAAATTCATGTTGATATGGTATGAAAATGTCTGTACTGTTGCCTACCAGCCACCGATATGCACTGTGGAGGTCTAATGATTTTCACAGCCCAGTGCTTCCACCCAATAATCAATTTCACTATAGTAGATTTCTCTCATTATCTAACTTAAATAAAGCTAAGCTTAGGATATGACTGACCAATAACCAAACAAAGGGTTCTGGCATCCCAGTATTTTAAAAGGCACATCAGGCAACATGTTTTTCGATTAATACCAGGTTAACTTTTTTTTTTTTTGAGTTCACAAGGCTTAACTCTTGATACATTCACACCCTTTCCCCACTAAACATATACGTGTGTTGTCAAACAGAACAGACTTGATGCAGAATAATTTAAATAGCAAGTAGACTTTTATTTGCTACAAGATTTAAGAAAAAAAGTAAAACATTAATTACAACTAAAACGAAACTAAATATATCCAAGGGCAATAAAAATATACCAGAGTGGAAGAACCCAGAGCAACTTTCAGCAGCCGAGAAAGGATGGCACTTAGCAAACACAAAAATAACAGCATCATGTTTACCACCTGCACTTAAAGTGACACAAAAGTGTTGGTCCTTCGGAGCAAATGGGTTCAAATAGAAAGTACAGCTATAACAAAATAACCCACCATCCTACTTATACTTAAGAACACAAAGGCCAAAACAAAACCTCACCTTCAAATAATAATCATTAAAAAAACATCAATGCTTCCACTGTAACAGAACAACTAAAGAATATAAAATACTTTTTTTAACAAACAAAAATATCTTTGCACCATATCAAAGTTTAAAGACCCCAAGACACGAGCCGGAGCAAGAAACAAATAGAAACTACTGAAAAAACTGACGGAACAAACAGATGTATGAGACAAAATCATAATATAGCAAAAATGGATTGAACTGATTATTTTACAGCACTTAAATGAACTGGAATAATTCATATTGGCAGAGACCTTCCATCTGATAGAGATCCAAATCTCTATACTGAGAGCTTTGATTTCACTTTTTTTGTTAAATTACTGGAAGTCTAAAACCAGAGGATATCTGTACAAAGCTATTTACAAATTACTCATGATAACTCAAGAGTTAGCGAACCCGTTGAAAAGAAGGAGAAAAAAAAAAATTGACGCAAATCCCTGGGATTTTGGTCAACACGCCTCAGGAACATCCACTTGATAGGCTGGGCTATGTTTAATTCTGGGAGGACCTTAAAAAAAGTCCTTCTTGTGGACAGTACGAATGTTAAGTAGGATGCCGGAATGGATCCACAGGGGTGACCTATCCACAGGGTTGACCTATGGTGACCTATGGTGACTGTTCTCTAGTTCTCTCAGACTCTTCTTTTTTTCTAGGGGGGCGTGGCTTATGGGTGCTTTATAGGAGTTAAATTACAATCCTGGCCCTTTGACAACATTTTGGTCAGAGAGCACTGATCGAGTCAGTCCAATTTTGTTGATAGAAGAAATGATTGCCAAAAACAAACAAACAAAAAAAATACAAAATAGAAATAACTAATGTCACCTGATTGTAAGGAGCATTAGAGTGCCCTAGTTACCGTCCACTCTTTAACACTTTTCCTTCTCAAGTTTCACGTCATTTGGGAAAGAGGGAAAAAACACAGAACAGTGATTGCCAAATGGGTAAATTGCATTTTTTTTTGAAAACCACAAACCCAACTTCAAATAGGCTGCTTGTGCTCAGATGTACAGAAAAGCAATTCATTGACAGCACACATTAGGCTTATTACACAGCTGCTCCAATGGTCTGATATGTGAAATAGTTAAAGGTGTCTGGTTTGACTCCTTCACATGATAGGCAAAATAAAACATCATGCCACAGAAGACAGAACCTCCTTCATGGTTTCATCTTTAAATACTGATTGTATGAGATTTTGGTATACAGACAAGAAGATACACTTTTATTTATTCTTGACATGCAGAGGCACTGGGTGGATTATTTTCTCCAAGCATGCTCAGTTTTTCGATTGGAGACTCATATTTATCATATGGCCAATAACTACAACCTATTAAGTCACATTCAACTCTTCCACCACCATCCTGCCTCTATAGATTCATATATACTCCTACAGGTATATATGTCGGAGAACATTCCATGCGGTTTTTAAGTCAACCCCCCACCCCTTCTGAAACAATAGCAAACTTCAATGACAAAGAGCAGCTTATCAAGGTACTTCAACTCAAACTCTTCAAGTGCATTTCAGAAGAGGACCTCTTCATTAATTAAGTTACAACCATTCCCGTCTCCCATTTATCTGACAGTAAAGTTGGCACCACCAAAAAAAACAAACAAAAAAATTTGGCTCCGTTTTTGTTCATACCATTTTTCTAACTGTTGTGCACCAGGTATCCGAAGTATGAACAGACCAAACGAATAAGGCATGCTTCGAAGTGACCTCTCTCATTTCAAAGTCACGTGTGAAAACATAGAGTGGATTTTCAACGAATAAGTCCATAAGCTGTCTGACCAGTCTTAATGCATCCATAGATCTTGCCTATGGATTGTCTGGCTGAGTGATATTGAGTATATATCTATAATATGTAAGAGGAGATCAAACATGGCTTCAAATGGCTTCTGTTTTTAAGAAATTAGGTGCCATGATGGCAAAAAGCACGAGGTGAATTCAATTTCCAACCATGCCCATGGCTATCCAAGAACGGCAAAAAGAAAAATGCCGCCCACCAGCACACGTTGTCGTGGGAACAGTCTACTACCAAGTACTTGGCTTGACAACTCTGTCAAGGCGTTGGCTAGAAGTGTGACCTTGAATGCAACCCTTGTGAGATTTCATCTGGATTCCTACTCTGATTGTGTGTTCTCTCTCCCCCACCGTGGCCATGTTGGTTGCCATGTAAACTTGGTTGGATTATCAAGAGCGTAGAGAAAGCTGTACAGGTAGGTATTTAGCAAAAGCAGAGACTGGAAAGAAGTCCATATCCTGCCCTGTGTTGTCATAAAAAGATACGGACCTGAGAACATGATCTCTGTCTCTCGCTCTTTCGCTCTCTCTCTCTCTGATTGGTCGGGATCCTGGGCTGTTGAGAGACACTGAGAGCACACACATACACACTCACACACATACATACAAAACGTATGTGCCGGTCTACAGGACAACACTGCTTTTGATAGACCATTCCAGCGCTTCTCAAAACGCCCCCGTTGGAGCTTAGTCGCTAAACCCTCGGTTTCAGAGAGGAGCTTTCCCCCTTCCTACAGTGTGTTGCATCGTGCCATAGCAACACACTCTGCTGCAGTGACATTTCAAAACAATCAGCAGTGTTGCTAAGAATATCTACATTTGTGCTGCTGAAGCAGCTTGACTTAGGCCACGGGTTGTATGGCTACGCAATGGAAGCTTATCTAACTTTAAAAAAACAAAAACAAAGAAAAAAACACTCCCTTCGAAAACCATCAGGAAAAAAAAGACTTACTGGTAACTGTACCTGGCTTTGCAAAGTTCGGTGCTTCACAGGGAGAGCAGGTTGCATTGTTGTATAACTGAAGCACATAGCAGACACACAGACAGACAGAGACAGACAGACAGACACACACAGACACTCTCTCTCTCTCTCACACACACACACACACACACACAGATACACAGTATACAGAGGATTACATAAATGCATCATCTTTTCTATGGAGGATGGTTGGAATCCAGTGGTGATGTGGGAGGTTGTTGCAGGGTGAGGGGAGGTTGTTGCAGGGTGAGGGGAGGGGGGCGGCTGCAGACTGGGGAGTCTTGGCTGCGACGGAAGGCTTGTGTGAACAGTGGGCTTGGACGGACAAAGACTGAGAAAGTGGCATGAGAACTGAGCTGTGTCCACAGAAACATGACTCTGGAGGCATATGCCAGGGGATGAACAGAGGAAACATGAGGTGTGTGTGCGTGTGAGTGTGTGTGTGTGTTTGTGTGATGAAAAGTGGATATAGGAGCAGGAGAAGGGTGAGGTTGGGACGGGGTGTAGGCTGCAGAAGAAAAAAGTGCGTCATCACTCCATCTGAGTGGCCTCTGAGCTCCAGGGGGAGTGGTTGGAGATGGGTGCAGTGGCCGGACCGGGGGTGGACGGAGACGGGCTGGCGTCGTCGTTGGACGTCTGCTGAGTGGACTGGGGCTGGGGCAGTGTGAGCGTCTCGGGGGCGGACTTCTTACGGGGCCGGTCCTTGGGGACGGACAGGAAGTCGGGCGCGTCGGTGCAGAGCGGGGTGGAGGGGGCGCTGGCGGGTCCGGTGGGGGCCAGGGAGGACAGGGGCGTCTCTCCGATGGAGATGGAAGGCGGGATGATCCCGATCTTCTGGTTGGTGGCTGCCTGTATGGTGCGCTCGAACTCTCTCACCTCATCCATCGTCATGTCTGAGAGGATGGGGAGAAACATGCAGTCAGAAACAAGGATGCGAAGAGTGAGAACAAGAGAGAGAGAAAAAGAAAGAGAAAGGGGGGGGGGAGGGGGGTAGAGAAGAAGACAGATGAAAGACGACAGAGAGAGCAAGAAAGACAGAGAAGAGAAGACTGAAACGACTCCAGCAGATAGTCCAGAGTGAAGCAATTATTAGCACTGTTGTTTGATTAAAAATTTGATACAGTGAACCAGCAACTAACGTTTACCATATGGGTCTTTAATAGTTACCGATCACTATTTGTCTATGTCAGGCAATCATTAGCCCTGTTGTTTGAGGTCACTGAGTGTTGTCTGAAGGGCAAGAAAAAATTAAAATTTAATACAACTCAAAACAATCTATGAACCAGCTAACCAGCTAACCAACTAATGTTTACTAAATGAACTAAACATTCACTAAATTATTGTTAGCTACCAGTTGGCTGTTTGTCTATGTTGCATCAGGTTTTCCCATGCTTTTATCCCACCTACAGCCATCAGTGACCCGGGTCGATTCCCACTCCTTCCATACCCACAGACCTTCACTTCGTATTTGCAAACCCTCTTAATAGGATGATCATCTTAAAATGTCTTAAAAATCCATAACATGGCACCGAATAGCATTTATCCCTAACCGAGTTAACTGAGACACCTTCAGTAGTGTTTCCATGACTACGGTGCAGGTGCCTTGGCTGCACGGCTTTATGCTAGGACTGGGGTGGGTGAGTGGCAGCCACAGATGTTGATGGCTGAGTGAGTGAGCGAATGACTGAGGGAGTGAGTGAGTGAGTGAGTGAGTGAGTGAGTTAGATTGAAGGGATGGAGAGTGTAGTAAGAACGCGCTAGACACAAAGTAAGTCTAGGCGCCGAGGAAGGGGAACATATGAGACCTGTGCGCACACACACACATACACTCACACATCAGGTGCACACTCACACACATACAGAAACATTAGGTTCCCACACACTCACACATACACAGTTGTGCAGTTCACACACACACACACACACACACACAGTGCACACTCACTTGTGCAGTGGCAGTGTACACACACCCACACACCCACACACACACACACACACACACTAAGTGCAACCCAAACCGACAGCACATACGCTGGCTTTGTCATGGATCTCTAGGCCATGGGGGGATGGCGGAGGGCTGGCGGAATGCTCCTGCTGCTCAAGGCAAACTTTAATGTTGGTTTTCTCATACATCTGCTTCTCGTATTCCCGCACATCTTCCAAAGTCATATCTGCAAACAGGGAGGAGGATGAGGAAAAGGAGGGCCGGGCAAGGGGTTTTGGATGGGGGGAGGAGGAGGAAGAAGAGGAGGAAGGTGGGGACAGGGGTTTTGGATGGGGGTGAGAGATGGGGGCAGGGGGGCGAAATGTTTGGTATCTTCTGTTAGGGACATTCTGATTGGTCGAACTGGGAGGAAGGGAGAGTGGAGGTGGAGGTGTGTGGGGGGTGGTAGCCAATGGTGACAGCTTGCACTAGGGGGTAGGTGTGAAGGACAACGGTGTGGTTAGTTCAGTGTGCTGCATCAGGATGGAGAGGAGGGATTGAGGAGGAGAAGGAGGCTGAGCTAGCTTTCCCAAGACATCACAGACTGAGAAAGGGGGAGAGAGAGAGAGAGAGAGAGAGAGAGAGAGAGAGAGACTGGAGCTGGCTATGAAAGCTAGTCAGGCCTTGAGCAGATCGAAGGAGGTCCAGACACCCAAAAGATAATCGGGATCAGATGAGTAATTAGAAAAAAAAAAACATTCAGAAGGAAGGAGGGAGAGAAAGAAAAAAGTGATCTTCATGTACACGAGGGGAGAGAGTGCCCAGAGAAGATCACATGCGTTTGAAGTGCAGACTGATAGGTGCTCTGACCAGGAGAGCAGAGAGAGGGTAGAACGTTCAGGTGAACAAGCAGTTAGCTACTCAGCTGCTAACATACATACACGCGTATACATGCACACGCGCACACACACACACACACACACACACAGGACACACAGTCAAGTTGATGATACAAGAGGGCAATGTTTTGAGGCAATGCTTTGTAGAGCTGTTGTTCAAGCACATCTCCATTCCCAAATAACGGGAATTATTTTTCCAACGAACTGTAGTCACCTGTAGACAAGTTCTCAGGATCAATCAAGTACATGTAACCAGTGATGCTGTTGCCCGGCAACACTGTCCTATGTATCGTCACCTTCACACCAACGGACAGGCATACATCCTTTCTGCACAGTCACACTCACTGCACTATAGTAACAATCAATTGGTCAATAATGTGCTGTGTGAATACGATTATATAAACTGGCTCGATAATGTCAAGTTATGATGAAATATTATGTGATGAAAAAGCCATTTGGAAATTAGTTACTTTTGTCAGAACTATTTCTGAGGGGACACAGGCCTTCCAAGTTGCCCAGTGAGTTACTTCCAAAATGCAATATTTTATATATCACTTGTGACTGGTATTTTAAAGCAATTCATTACCTTACAATTTTACTGTGTCTGAATTGTAATGTGTTACATTACTCCTGCATTCATTTTAAATTACTTTGACCAACAGCACAAAAGGTCTATTACGTTTAGTGATTAAATTACATATTAAATGTATTTCATTATGTAAATACATATAAATTACATATTACCTGAAATGTCCTAGAAATGCCATACACTACTGTTTTAAAGCAAAAAGTAACATATTAGTGTAATCACATTACTTTTGTAATGCCTTACACCTAACACTTGCTACGCCAGCCCATTAAGTATGTCGTCTTGACAACATGGAACACACATTAATGCTGGCAAACCTTGATTACCTCTAGTCTCTTCGCACAAACACGTCGTGATAAGCTGCCGTCCTTGAGAAAATTTCTGGAGGGCTAGTCGACTTCCATCAGCTAATAGAGACGGCTGAATGAGCCATCTAAATCTCTCATCTAACCTGGCCTTTCTAAATCTCTCATCTAACCTGGCCTTTCTAAATCTTTCATCTAACCTGGGCTTTCATAGATGCTACCGGGGCCGAGGGGTGGTGAGGGGGATGTGTGTGTTTGTGTGTATGGGGTGTTTTTGTAATATGCATTTGCCCTTTTTCACAAAGCACGGCCAGCTGATGGTCAAAGGGCCATTTGAAAGTACTGATTGGAATGGAAAATGTGTGTGTGTGTTTTTTATGCATGTGTATGTGTGTATGCTGAGTGATTTCTTGTGTGTATCAGCAGGTCCCCTTAGGGCTCTACATTGTGATGGAGCAAATATCGAGCTACAGAAATGTGTTCACACACACACACACACACACACACACACACACACACACAGCTGAAGACCAAGGTAGCAGTAGTAAAAGTAACTAGGTGAACGCCGAAGAGGAGTGAGTGAGTGGTGAGGATGGGTTCGGTTGCAGTGATCAAAAACACATGCAGGTGTCATGACATCACTTACACACACAAGGACACATAACGAAATACACTCTATGACAGTTTATGTTCAGTTTACGTAATTACATTACTCAGATCACTGAATTAACAAATTCTTGTTTACTTTGCTGGTAACAAACCTGCTTTTACATTACATGGCTATTTACTTATTTTTGTATTTATTTATCAAATATCCATTTATTCATCAACTATCTTCTGACAACTAACCAAGACTAACTGGCAGACAAAGAACTTTTTTTTTTTTGGCGGGACCTACCAATCCACTCATCCACCCAGGCAAAGGCTTGTCTGTGGCCCAGCAGGAGAACATCTCGGATGACCTGCCACCACAGGGAGAGCACACAGGAGGAGTCAAGACTTGGTTAGCAATCAACATTTACACATACAGTAGAGGCCCCTTAAATACCAATATATTTACACATAGAGCCTTCCCAAATATCAATATATTTACACATAGAGGCTTCCCAAATATCAATATATTTACACATAGAGCCTTCCCAAATATCAATATATTTACACATAGAGGCTCCCTAATTATCAATATATTTACACATAGAGGTTCATTAAATAATAATATATTTACACATTGAGGTTCATTAAATATAAATATATTTACACATTGAGGTTCATTAAATATAAATATATTTACACATTGGCAGCCTCCACCAAAGACGTGAATGGCTGAATGTGAAGCAAACATTTTAAAGCGCTTTGAGTGCTCGTAGGAGTGGAAAATCACTATAATAAATGGTGTCCATTTAATACCTCACATCAAATATCAAGGCTCATCAAATATCAATACATTTACACATAGAGGCTCTTCACATCTCTGTAACTCCAGCGTGCTTCTGGAGGGCCAGAAGTTTAGGATTAATACGATTAATAGACCCGTCACCATAAATCTATCAGTTTATTGTTTTTTTTTATAAAGTACGATAACAATAGAATAATAAAGATTAAAATGTGTGATGATAATTAGTTACAACAATTAGAAGCTAGCCCTACAGTGCTTGACTGCTCTTAATGATATGCAGAGGAAACATGTAATGCAGCTGCCCTGGAGTGAGGTGAAGTTGCCAGACAGAGGTGGAGGTCGGCTCCCACCTTGTGCACAAACTGCTCCACACGAGTCTGCAGCCCCCACACCTCAAACTTAACGGTGACCAGCTTGTAGGAGCACATAATTGGCTCCGTGGTGTCCCGCCAGCCCTCCTGCAGCACGCCCCGCGACGTCTTCTCCGAGCGGAAGTAACGCAGGTCCTGCAGCAGTGACAGGGGCAAACAGAGAGAACCAAGACGGGAATAAGGGCTGAGAGCTGAGCGAGATAGAGGATGGCTGAAGCAGAACAGAAGGTGGGTTGGTATCATGCTTCTAGCACAACTAGCGGAAACATACTACGCTCAAGGGTGGGGGTAGGGGGAAGGGTTGTTGGCAAGTACATTATCAGTGCAAAATCTGGTGTCTTGTACCATTATCTAGTTCCTGGTTTCATTGGACTACTGTGTGCGCAGATACAAGATGTTGCATTGTCCTGCTCTTATAATTGCACATGTGCAGTCCAATGTCCTCACCTCAGACTCCTTGTAGTATCGCTCAGGGATCTCATCATACGCAATGTCCACAAAACACACCTCTCTCTCCTGGTCTTTGGCCTCCATGTCAAAAATCTGCACGGGAGAGAGAGAGAGGGAGAGAGAAAGAGATGGTTTTACTGGAATAGCATCAGGACAGAATTCAACTGAGAACAGATTGGGGGGGGGGGGGGGGGGCAATGACAAGCCAAGGACTGATATGTTGGAATACAAAGATGACAGCAGTAGACTCATTCCATTCCAGGGACGATTCTATGGAGGAACAGCTCTTATGGAGAAATCTCTCTTTTGCATCACTGTCTAATGCTATTTAGCACTAAAATAGCACCTAGGTAGTTCTAAATAGTTCTACCAAGTAAGTTCTAATTAAGTTTTTTGGAACATTCTAATGGAGGAATCTCTCTTATGCGTTACTATACAATGCCATTTTGTACTGGGATAGCCCGTTAGTCGTAAGTGCTCGATTCAAACAATGTTGTGCCAACATGTAGACCTGCACTGCAAGGAGCCATGTTCTGCTGGGCAGATTTTAAAGGAAGGCGAGCCCAACTGACTGAACCTTTTGACTGTGCGGTGGTCTTCAATGTGAATCCTGATAACAACACAGACTACTCTATGACAACAGACTACGACTAGCATTTTATTACATTCTCCAATACGTAGTATTTTAATGTATATGACAAATAAACTCATTTGTCTTCTCTGATATCAAATGTTCTTAGTGTGCTTAGGTGGTAGACGACTTCATTTTCATTCATTTTAGTAAGTGGATCAACAAAATGAGATTGAAACTGATCTCTTGTAATAAAGTAATAGAACTGCATTGAGTTGCCTACCTGTAATTCCTTAAAGAATGGCCAGGGCCTTGATGACTTCAGCTGCACTAGACACAGGCTTTGTATTACAGGCAGGCCATTATTTCTAGATGTTATTGATCCCAACAAACAATCCTGCAGCTTATTATATGACCAGCAACTGTGTTTTAAGGCTTTGCTATTTAGGCAGAATTGCAAATGAATTGCCAGCAACTACATTCTGAGGTAATTTTAGCAATTTAGGAAGATGAAGACTTTTGCATTTAAATTCATAACATGTCCTAATCTAGACACTGTTAGGAAGATTAGCCTTGCTGACAAGCTACTATTACTACAACAACTACTACTGCTCAGCTACTTCTTTGGCTTTCACACAGCACACGTTATGTCAGTCAGGTAAGACGTTTGGGTAAATTATTGAATTCAGGTTCCATCCAGACTGGCATAATGCATCATGTCTAGGGAGAGCAGCAGAATTATGTTATGGTTGCTAATAGTAAAATGATATTAATTAAAACACCCCTGCACACTTTGGCTGATTTTCATTTGAAGGGGTGCAACTTTATCGACCTGCCACAAGGTGGCACTGTAGATAAGCCGAGAAGCCAGTCATGACTTTTTACCTCCCATCGGATACTCTCCAGCGGTCCCTGGCCATCAATGAGCCATCAGTAGCACCACCAACCCCCACCCCGCCCACCTCCAGCGTGTTGCCGCAGGGACAGACGCTTGGGTTGAATAACAGTGCAGACCTGCCACCGCATTGCCACAACACCACCAGCCGATAATAAAAACCCACCGCAAACGCTGCAGAGCTCGCTCTCGGCAGCCAAGAGTGCAGGTGCTGTATCACACAGGGTTGACTGGTGATCAGCTCGACCATTAGCTCGCGCACACACACACACACACACACACACACAAGCCCCTGCCACACTGATATCGACAGGTCCACTCTGGCTCTACGCTCCAACATAAATGGTTTTGCCTTTCACTGGCTGAGGCCCTTCAGCTATACTGGGTACTCAATGGAGGCTGTGCTTTTTGCTTTGTGATGCAACCCACTCAGCAGCTAAACATTAGCCTTCGTAGCATCGGCTGTACCATTATAGCCTGATGACACACGATGAGACATCCACCGTCACAGCCACATTTAGCTTAGTACAGACACCAATAACTACACAAATAATACAGACCCCATTAGCACAAATAGCACAGACACCATTAACTACACACACTGATAACAGTTATAGCACAGACCCCATTAGCTACACAAATAATAGTTAAACCACAGACCCATTAGCTCAGATAACATTAACAACACAAATAACAGTTACAGCACAGACCCTATTACAACAGACAGCGTGGACTACACATAGTTATGCCAGTTAGTACTAGGGATGTAAAAAAATGAAAATATCTTTAACCGGTTAAAACACCTAATTAACCGGTTAAAAACGGTTAACCTGTTTATTTGTTACCCTAGTTATGGCAGCGTCAAAATACAATTTTACACCCGTCAAAATACAATTTTACACTCGTCAAAATACAATTTTAACACAGGTTTATTATTATTTTTTTAATATTCACTGCACTGCCGCATCTAATATAGCTAGTTCAATTGATCTCTAAAGAATACTCTGGGTGCTTTTGTAAATTCAGTCTGCCACTCTGAAAATGTGATACCACTCTGCAGTTCAAAAAAGATGAGTATTCTATTTTTCTGTAAATAAACGAACATTTTTTGACAGATCAAACTGACTCATATTTAACCGGTTACAGATCATTTTAACCGATTGTTTTTTTTTTTACTTTTAACTGGTTAAAAAACGGTTAAAGGTTAACCATTTACATCCCTAGTTAGTACAGACTCCAATAACTACACAAATAGCAGTTATACACAGACCCCATTTGCACAAAACCCATTAACTACATAGTTATAACAGTTAATAACACAGTTAACAGTGATGATAAACACCTGCCAATGGAGTGGGAACCAAATCTATGCTAGCTGGACGTGAGGGCTCCGGCTGTGTTGCTAGATGAGTGTGAAGCCCCAGCCTCCTGTTTGTCTCTGGATCGAACTTAGAGAGAGGTAAGATGAGGCCTACAGGCCAGAGGGCTTCGCATCGCATGAAAAAATAATGAGACGAAATTGCTTCAGATGGGGGAAAGAGGGGGTTTCCCTGTTATCTCTCTCTCTCTCTCTCTCTCTCTCTTTCCATCACGTCATTTCTCTTGCCAACACTGTATCGTTTACTTTTCACTTGTGGTCTCTTTTTCCAACTCATCTTTCCCTCTCTCTCTGCTCCTATTCTCTCACTCTCTCTGGCTCTTAGGGTGAGATTGCATGAATGGTCCTGATGGGCTGGAGGGATCAATGCATTCTCAGCAGCAAAGCCTGACCGCAGTCTGGATCACTGACCGGACAGGGGTAGGGGCTGGAGATTGGAATGAGAGGAGAAAGATGAAATACACAACCTGTGAGCATGCATGTGTGTGTGTGTGTGTGTGTGTGTGTGTGTGCGTGTGTGGTATTTCTCTGTGCGGGTGGGTATAACACATCTCATCTTCATCAGATGTCTGATGAACCACCTACCCAAACTGCAGTAGTTTCAACATTGCAACATTACATCAGATTTTTAAGCCCAATATTACTATATTTGTATAGCATACAGTGCCCAATGTATGTTCATATAATAAAATAATTTGTAGATTGAAAGCTGCAAGAGACATTTAGTGTGGTGGCCACTCCCACTGGGGTTCCAAACATTCATAACCTTCCAGTTAATGCCTTCTTGTACTTCTGCTCATCGGTAGCAGCTTATCACAATGTATTACATACTGCTTTTTTATCGTTGAACTCAATTCTTTCTCCCAATAGAAATGAACTGCCCAGCCCATATTGAATGCATGTGACTGTGTAACTGACATCAATTCATCTAAAAACAACACATAATATTGCTTGATGTAACTGCATTCAGGTCTGGGAGCGAAGTTTGTTATTCACTCTGAATCAGCTCCTATCATTGGCCCCACTGCCCTAGAGGAGATACTGTAGAGTTTACAGTATAGAGCACAATTGTTTGTGTGTAATGCAATCACAGCAGATGAGGAAGCGGTGTGTGTGTGTGTGTGTGTGTGTGTGTGTGTGTGTGTGTGTGTGTGTG
>JAGFZM010000497.1:535986-593073 GCA_017657215.1 Limnothrissa miodon | reverse complement strand
CACACACACACACACATGGATGCACAAGCACACATACTGTAGAACCACACACACACACACACACACACAGACACACAGACATACAGACACACACACCTAAACAGACAGACATGTACACACACACACCATGGATGCACACACAGACACACACAGATAGATGCACACACACACAGAGATGCACACACACACGTTGCAGTGTTGCTATTAATAGAGAATGCATGAAAGAAAGTCTCAGGTTGAAGTGGCCAGTAAATAATTCATCTCTCCCCCTCTTTTCTCCTTTGTGTGGGTGGAAACGATTTGGGGGGGGGGGGGGATAGAGGGCCGGGCGGGTTGGGCCAAAGGAAGGGGGGGGGAGAGAGAGAGGGAGAGAGAGAGGGAGAGAGAGAGAGAGAGAGAGAGAGAGGTGAAGCACCAGAATGAGTTAACAGAGGAGAGTGCTCAAGAGGTCGTGTCACAAGGGCCAGAGTGTTTTTTGAACACCGGCCATAGTTCATCAATGTCAACGCCTCATTGACATCAAAGAGCAGAGGCTATGCACACACATACAGACACACACACAAACACACACACACACACAAGTTAAGTATTGTTATCAACACGGTCACGAAAGTTTTTGTGTGAGGGTCAAGATTTACTGCATTCCACACAGTGCGTGTCACCCAGGTAAAGCAAGCAATGACCTTTTCAAACAACATCCTGTCAACCTGCAGCTCACAACCCACACCCCCACGCCCACACACACACACAAGCATGGACTGTCATCATGCACCAAAACACATGTGGACACATTACCCCCCCCCCCCCCCCCCCCCAAAACAGAAACCTGGCATTTAATTCGGCTGTCACCATGTCAACCTAGATGCGTCACAATTTCACAGGAACTTTGGTAAAAAATAACACCAAAGATAAGCCCAAAAAAAAAAATTGTGTGTCAACTGAGGATTTCTTCTTCTGACAGAGAGTGAAAAATAGAGTCTGTTGGGTAAAAATAGATTCTGATTTCGAAGTGTTTTTTTTGTAAAAAGATGTAAGACACGACAGACGTGCGTCTCAACTGCCCTACTCCTGTGGGCTCAGCGTCAGACAAGTGTGAGAAAAGCATATCTTAAATGTATTGACACTGGCAAGAGAGAGAAAGAGCGACAGAAAGAGAGTGTGACAGAGATTTAACACTCCTTTTTTCAATCTATTTGGAAGTGTTACAGCCCAAACACATCTGCACCACTATTAAATCACAAATAAAAGCCATACATCACACCTCAGATTGCTCAGATCACCCCTAAAAACTTCCCCCCACCTCCCGCAGCAAACCTCCTACTCTCCATATTACAAAAAATCTTTCGGTGTCATTTACCATTTTATGATGGCCATATTCCATTCTGATTCTACCTTCAAACATCCCCCTAAAAACCTCCACGAGAGAGAGACAGAGAGAGAGAGAGAGAGAGAGAGAGAGAGAGAGAGAGAGAATGTGGAGAATTAGAAGAGAGAGAGTGCAAAGGCATGAAGCTGTGTGTGTGTGTTTTTTTCCTCTTCTTCCCTAGAGGTTGTCCACTAGCTGTTAAGCTTCAGGGAGGACAAATTGTGCATGCACACACACACACACACACACACACTTTACTTAGTTAGCTCTAATTAAGAGAAAGTAGACCAGGCAAAATCCCCACTATGGGGGCAAAATAACTTCACCCATTATATTCCCTGTGGTAAACTCTAGAACAAAATCCTAGGCTACGGTGTGTACATGTGATACAGTATTTGGTACGGTACTCTATGTATATATGTATGATCACTGTTTTAAAATTGCTTTTGGTGTACCTACATGATGTGGATGCTTATTTGTGTGTGTGTATGTGTGTGTGTGTGTGTGTGTCTGTGTGTGTGTGTGTGTGTGTTTACTAACAAAGTGCAGTAGTGTACACACGTGTCTTGTCAATATGGCCCCACTCAATAGGAGCCTCTCCATTCAAGACTACTGCAGTACATAAATATGCCACATGAATGCAACATAAATAATACATATGATACTCAGATGCTTTAACACCAGCCACACACAAACACACACACACACACACACACACACCAAGCTAGGAGTTATATCAACACTAGCAGTTACTGTATAAAAGTTCTCTCTGTCCTTAGTCGACTGTAAATTCAAAAAAGTAAAGCTTACAAAATTAGTGGAAACACGATTACTGGAAAGTGACAGAGACGAGTCACGTTTACTTAATGAATTTACAATGAATTTTCAACATTTTTTTTAAGCACAGAGGCCTTGACAGTCCCACCTCTAATGGCTAGTCTCCATGGGGAAACACCGCCCACCTGACATCACACACACACACACACACACACACTTTCAGCCTCCCCAGCCCAGGAGACTACAATCCGCTCAGCTCAGTCCCACCACTTTCTGAATGGGGGCGATCAGGCTTCCAGTGTAACACTTAAAATGATTCCAATTTAAAACTCCGCATGAATGTTTATAGCAATGTGTCAGTTTAGAATGAACACAGACTTATAATAGTACCAATACTGGAGGGATAATTGTTTGGCTAACAACTAAAACTGGTGCATGGGAGAGCTCCATTCCTCTCTTAAGCGACTGCCGTTACTCCTCTAGCCTCTTCCCTCGTCTCCATGGGGGCTGACTGGGGATTCTACTGATAGAGACGCTCGATCCATCATAAATGTGGGATTCCACACACAGAAACCTACAGAATGCTGCCTCAGCTGTGCGTGCACGCGCGCACACACAAACACGCATGCAAGCACGCGCACACACACACACACACACACACACACACACACAGTAAGCCATTCTTGTATACATTTCATCAAGTGTGCTGGCAGGGACAACAGTTCTCACGACTACACCTCTCACTCCAGGTGGGGTGACATTGAAATGCACAACAGTGTGTGAAGGAGGGAGGAAGACGCACACAAGAGAAGGCAGCAAGCAGCTGATATAAAAATGTGAAAGACGTGAAGTACTGCTTTAAAGTGAAACAAGCACCTTACATGTTCACCATGTATTGACTGAATAGCTGTATCGGTTTCTTTCATGGAGCATAGGGCTAACTAAATGGGTTCCTTAATAAGTTTACTTTTAACTTTTAACCATCAGCCGATCCAGCCATACCTTTGATACAACTATTCTTACAGACACTAATCAGCTCTAGAGCGGGATGTTGAAGATGACACATTTCACTGTTTAGATCATTTTTATAAAACCAGCTAAATGATGTTCGGTCTCAAACGGTAGCCTTGAGCTGTGTTGCTATCAATGATCATGCTTGTAAAAATGTATCTGTACATTTTGGTCTCTTGGCGTCTGCCTGTGAGTGTGTGTGTGTGTGTGTGTGGAGGGGGGTGAGAGAGCTTGTATGAAACAAGCGTTTTAGATCAGATTTGATTAGCAGCTCCTTGAGGGAGGACCTGTGCCAAATGGTGAGCTCGGCACAATGCTCAAATTAAATTCAAGCACAGTGAATCAATGGACTCACTCAGAACAGGGTGGAGAGGAGAGGACATTTCTGTCCTAATAACATCCACACAAAAATGTTAAAATTCACCCCACCCAGTCTATAAAGGGCTCAAGTTATTTAATCCAGATGTTCCGGCTGGCTGCATTTCTAATATTTCAAACAGGAGGCTTATATCCCAAACACAGTGGAGAAAAATCTGTTACTTAATAACTACAGAGGCATCTGTGTGAGCAGTAACCTGGGGAAGGTAATCTTCTGCATGGCCAATGCCTGTTTACAGGTCTTCCTCATCAAACACAGTAAAAATCTAAATGATGTCTTACCAAATACCCCCTAAATAAATCTTACTGTTCACCCCCAAAAAATAAGGAGTAAAAATATTTGCATGTTTTATTGATTTAAAAAAAAAAAAAAGTGGTGTAGGAGGGTAAAATGTACATGATCATCAAATCAACTTATTTGAGTGATAAGTATGGCTTACAATTTGGCAACAAAGGCATGGGGTGAGACAGGGTAGCAGCTTCTATATATAAATGAGTTACCAGTGTATTTTGCTGAGGGCCTGATACCGCTGTCGTAGCCAGACTAGTGTTGACTAGTGCTTACAGTCACTTACATTTACTAATGTGAAAGTGGCTGATGCTAGCTGCTGATGCTAGTTCTGGGAGAGAATACCTGCATGTGCATGTTACTGTAGCAGCCAATTATGTGACCTCACTCCATAACCTCAGAGAGGGCATTACTTATGATAATCCACAAAATACCTCCTCGTCCACCACACAACTCAACACGTCTCATTTGTTTATGTCATTTTATGTATTTTCACATACTTGTCTGTGAGTGAGTGTTTTAAGTATGTGTGTGTATTTTTATGAGTGTTTATGTGTGTGTAAAGTTTTTCATTTTGGTTGAATTTATATGATCTTCATGACTTGTTGTTTTACATGTTTATACCAGTACTGTTTATAAGAACTGTCATGCAATAAAGCCTGCTGAAGTGAACTAAAACTAAATGAAAAAAAGAGAGAAAGAGAAAGAGAGAGAAAGAGAGAGTACTCGATCATTGAGTTAGCTGTGGGGGTCAGATGTAAAGATCCTGTATAGTGCCGAGGGGTCACAAAATGGTGTCCCTCTTATAGCGTAATGGAAATAATGGTAAGAGAAAAAAAAGACATAATGGCCTGCCTCTCTACAGCACGCCACACTGAATACTAAAACAGATACGACATTCAGAGAAGCCACACACCTACCACCCATTACATCAACCACAGACAGAGATAGACAGACAAACAGACTAAATTTAGAACATTTTGTTGAATGATGCCAACTGTAAAAAAAAATAAAAACATTTGTATAGTGAGATGAGTGGAAAACAAAAACAGAAAAAAAAATGATGTACTGATCCTCATTGTCTGACATTTTTTGGTTTACTTGTTAATTGGGCTTCAACTGCAGGACTGTCTAGGGTATAAACTGCGCACACTCTCTTCATTCATACAGTCTTATTACTTCGTTGACCCTGCTCACTTCTACATGAATCCTGCACAATTACTTGCGCTATTTATTTTACTTTGTTTTATTTCTCCTAGACAAAATTCTTGTATAGTTTATTACTTGTATATACCGGTAATGTTGATAGGTGCCTCATGTATCTTATCTACTGTGTTGATGGCCATCATGTGTCTATAGAACTCTTGCACTGAATGTTGTTGTTGCTTTTCTAGAGAGTTAAACAGTCTAATTTCTTCTTTATGCAAGTATACTTGGCCAATAAAACCTGATTCTGTTTCTGACCTGACTGCAGGGCTGAAGTGTCACAAGCACATTGGAAGATTAACGTCTATTAGCCTCCAGTTTACTTGTTTTTGATATCGGCCTACAAATGAAAAAAAGAAACATAAAGAAAAACAGAGAGAAAGAAAGAGAGGGAAAGATATAGATATAGAAGAATAAAGTCAATGCTGGGTATTCATATGGTGGCAGATATGCTAGGCTCTCTCACCATAGATGTTGGAAAAAGGGGGTCCCCCCCCCCCCCCCCCGTCTCGTTGAGTTAGCCTGATGATACGAGGTCATGCAAAGATTGCAAATTTTAGAGGGGGTGAGGGGAGGTGAGCTGGGGTGGGAGGGTTGAGGCACTGTCACAACTCTGGCGGCAGAATTACACAGATCAAGTGTGAAGTGCCAAGCCCTCAGGCCCATGGCTGCCACCCTCTCAGACACATCACCTCATTTGGGGACGTCTGACAGGCTGGATTTAAACACATCGCCCTGACATTAAAAATCGTGTTTACAGGGCCTTGTGACACAACCAATAATGTCATCGTAAAAATCTTATTGGTGTTGCTTTATTTAGCAGTGCAGCCTTATCCTCAGCCCCTTATGCAGTGGTATCCAATACCTCCGCGAGATGGGCCATTTGTAGTGTCGACAAACAGCCGTGAATCAGGGCCTGTCGTAGCCTGATGTCGACAATAAACATCGGTGTGAAAAGATTTAGAAGGCTCCTCGGTCACTGTGACTTTCCACTCGGAGAGTCAATGACTTCCCAGCCATCTGTCTATGGCATGTGAGAGAGTGAGAGGCTGTCTTGGCCTCTGGTGACCAAGGACCCAACGCAAGCTGTGATGCTGTGATGCACACATTTGAGTCTGAGCTGGGAGCAAAAGATGAATGGGGTGAGAGTGTCTATTCAGTTGTCCGGATTTAGGCTGTCTACCAGGTCCTTCAGCTCAGAGTCAGTCAGCACTTAATCTGCCTGAAATGCAATGAGCTCCTCATGACCGCCATGATGCCCCAGGAACTCAGCTGAGATAGGCGGGCAGACATTCAGACATACGGCCATCGCCAGTCACCCACCAACACCATCATTTCTGCTGGTCATGCATCTTGGTTGCTGGCACACACGGGGGTTGGGGTCGGATGACTGGCTGGGCATCATGAGCTGATCATGATGAGAATGACTAGGTGATGTGTGTTCGAGAGTGTTTGGTGTGTGTGTGTGTGTGTGAGAGAGAGGGAGAGAGTGGGGTGGGTTGAGTCTGGTCACTTGCTGCTTGCTTGACCCGGTCACCCATGTGTCCTTTTCCCGTGTGAGAGAAGACCGAAGCAATACTACTGCAGTGTGTGTCTGTGTGTGCTTGTGTGGTAAATACACACGATATGCATAAGGGTTTGCGCGGGGTGAGAAGCTACATTAAACAGTGGGTGTGTGCTGTATGTGTGTGTGTGTGTGTGTCTGTTCACCCAGTCTTCCATGTCCCACACTCTTACTGCTTAACCGACATCAGCAGGGTTGAGTGAGTGTGTGTGTGTGTGTGTGTGTGTGTGTGTGTGTGTGTGTGTGCAGGGTAGTGAGGAGGAAACAGAAACAAAAATAGCCATGTGCTACCACAGACATCATTAGCTTCTATCTCATCCATGATTAAAGCCAGTCGCGTCAGAACACCGAACACAAAAGGCAAGTGCCACAAAACCCCAAACCAGACGTGAAAAAAGATGTGGGTTTAATTTGACAAGTCTGAGAACATAGGAATAAATGAGTTGCTGAAACTAGAACACGAGTCAGAGCACACGCATGAAAGGAGCTAATGTGACTGAAGCAGATTAAATTATATCAGGTTTGAATCCATTACACATCTAACCCCAGATTAGACATATTGTCAGTCTTAATTATATGAACTATTATATTGTTACTGAATCAATTTGTCGGCCACACAAACACTTTAATGTTTGTATTAAGTTGTTCCTATTGTATATTTTTGTATATAGTCGTTCCTATTTACAAAGGTTCTAGGTTAGAATCAGAATCAGGTTTTATTGGCCAAGTACACTCAAATATGCAAGGAACACGTTTTCGGTAGGTGTTTGCTCTCTAGATAAACAACAAAGACATGTAGTAGTTTACATTCAGTGGGCAGAAAGGACATATAGTGACATTTAATGTGCAACAAGACAATAGACAAATGACAATAGAGTATATACAAAAGGACCCTACAAACATTACAAGTAATAATTTAAACAAGGATTTTTGTGCAAAAGAAATATAGAATGAAATAAATAGTAGTGCAAGAATGTCCACAGTCTATGGAGTTTATGGAAGTTGCAATAGTTTTCCACTGACTTGAGTATACCTCTTTTAACCCAAACCAACCTAAAGTAATTTTAATTTTAATTAGTGCTAAAAGGCAGTGAGAACCCCACTAAGGGAGGCTACAAATTTATGACAACAGTAAACTCCTCACCCCCAATGCCTGGACTAAAAAAAATGGACTGTGTGTCATTCTTTACACCTGAAGAAGATGAAGAAGAGAAGGCACTAGCTGTGATATTTCGCACTGCGTGACCCCTGAGTCTCCGTAAAGGTTAATTCCCTTTCATCCGTCTCCAAGGTGTGGACTTTGACTGTGTGAAGAAAAGGGTGGCGAGGAAGAGGAGGAGGAGGGAGGAGGAGGAGGGAGGTGGAGGTAGAGAAAGGAGGCTGACATTCACTACAATGAATGATTCTTCCAATCTCCCACCTCTCCGGGGCCTTGAGGGTGCCAGTCAACAACACGTCATCAGCCTGGACGAGAGCGAGATGGGCTACATTCACAAAAGCCAGCAATTCAAGTTGCTGGCTTTTTATCACTCCCTCATGGCCGAGCCGGACAGAGCTTTTGTTTTTGTGCGGCGGCAGACTTCCACTGTGGAACACATCTTCCCATATGGAATATCACACAAAGGGTTTGCTGTGAGGTATCACAAGCTGCATCCATGTATTGTTTAGACATTTTTTGTTAAGAAACAGGCTCAATAACCTGTACAAGACTCTACAAGAATAGAAAACCTGGCGTGTCTGACCTGAAAAGGAAATTCTGAGGATGGGATAGGTTGACATTTCACACCTTCTCCATATTGATCTCTATTGATAAAACAGCTTGTTTTGGAGATCAGTGCGTAAACATTTTTTGTCTGCTACATTTTTGCCGTGCAACTAGTCTCATTCAGGTAGGATTTGAGTTGTCTCAGGTATTTCACGTATTTGTCAGCCCTGCAGTCTTGCAGAGGAAGTTATTTGAGCTGTGAGGGAAACGCAATGACGTCGTAAAAACATGGAGCCTGTACCGTGCCAGCGAGAAGAAGCCGCAGCGGCGGCAGCAGCACAGACTGATCCGCTGCGGGAATGTGAGGAGGGTGAGAAGAGAAGAAGCTGATGAGTTATGACTTTCAGAGAGTGTGGAAAGCACAGCAGCTGTGGGGGAGGAGAGAGAGAGAGAGAGAGAGAGAGAGAGAGAGAGAGAGACTGCATTAGCATATCACACAGTCTGCACTCTTGGACAATGATAAAAATATAGCTTATGGGTACAGTAGCGAGGCGTGGGAGTAGCATAAAAGAAAAGCCAGACCAGTAGAAGAGAGAGAGCGAGAGAGAGAAATATAAAAGAGAGAGACATTCAAACTCCGGCCAACTCTCAGAAACCTGAGCTTAGTAAACAAACCATTAGCAGACTTTCCATCCCACTACCTAGGAAAAGAAGCAGATGTGGCATCTGCATGTCTACTGTCAGACAGAACTGTGCACCACGACACGATGCAGGTAATCCAAGTTCACACAACAAAATACAAAAAAGAACAGATGTACTACACTGACTGCCAGTAATTCTAAAGGGAAACGAAGTGCATAAACACACAGGGATAAACATTTATATCTGTGCAACAACATCCTGCCTATTAAAAAATAATCCCCCGTCTTTCCTCTCAACTTTTTGTATCATTTTTTTTCCAGACCCTCTGATACACAAATTACCTAAGATTTGGAAAAACAGCACACTGGCCTGAATTGGGGCAAAAACAAAACGAGCTATGAGAGTAGTTTATGCAAGGCCAATGATGAACACTCAAAGAAGAGAGCTTTGGATGAATAGAACAGGCCATTAATGACACTAACACTCTCTTTGAACATTAACATCAACACAACGGTGGTGGTGGTGGGGGCTTTTAAGCATGCCTGTCCATAACCTCCGACTAAAAGCCACAAATTATCCGTGTTTGGGTAAAGGAGGACAGCTTCTATTAGATAAACTTGTGTATAGTCTAGGCTCTAGGCTAGGCTCTACAAGCAGGTGTCAAAGCTGTTCCTCACTTCACAGCAGTGTCTGCTGAATGACACTGACGCTGTATAGAGAGCTTAAGGATGGCAGCTCTAGAGTTGGACCTTCCGGCCTTATACGGAGGCAATTTATTTAAAACCCGCTTCCTTATATGGCAACAGTGGCCTGGCCTGGTCATAAATCTCACTGAGCTTATAAGTGGCCAATACTTTAGTCCTTCTCCATAAAAGATGCAGCGTTGCTCAATAAAATGCATAACCCCAACCAATAAATAATGCATCTTGGATCACAACTCAAAACTCAAAAGTGTTGACCCCTGAAAGACTTACAATTGTTGACAAACAATGGCTCTGAGACAAGATATACTGAATTCAGCAGCAGCCATTGAAGCCTTATCCTACAGCTGTGGCACAGCTATGATCTGCCATCTCTGAGATGGTATGGCCAAGGGGTCACATGAATTCACACAATTCATGCACAATTCATGAATGCAGATACTGTACGGCAGCTATTTTTCTCAGGATGGTAAAAAGATCTCGCTAGGGGTGGGCGATATAGTGTAAAATTTATATTGCAATATATTTTGAACCATAGATGGTAGATGATATATATCACGGTATACTTTGGTATGTAACTTACAGCATAACAGTTTCTTAATGGTTACCATAGCATAAAGTCAATATGTACAACAGTTGTTTAGTCATCGTTCGGAAGTGTTTATATTGGACTCTCAAATTCACACAGAAACTGATAAGCTGCATTTGTGTCAGGCAGTAGCTGTTCAATTTATAGGCTCTTACAGTTTCGTTGTAAGAATGAAAAGGTGCTATCAATAAGGTGAAGCTACAGGTCAACATTTTTTCACATGGTTGTGGAGACGCAATGAGCCTATCACGGTATGGCGATATGACCCAAAATCTCTATCATTGGCCAAATTCATATTGCATACGGTATATATCGTCTATATTGCCCCACCCCTAGATCTCGCTACTATTACTAAGTTAGGCCGACTTAGGCAGGTTTCAAGAGGCCTTTCTTGTGATTGTGGGTTTACCTAGGAGTAATTGTTTTCAGTTTTCTGGATGTGCTCATGAATAGAGGCCAGAACAACACATAGAATCAGATTCTGTGATGAAGTCGTATTCCTTCATTCTTGGTGTAGTATTTCTTGTGGTTTTACGATGACTGGCACTGTCTGCAATAACCAACGAAAACAGTGTAGCATCCAGCGTGCTTCAAAAGCTAGTTTCTGCGCTACTGCTTCACAAATTGAGCAGCCACTAGAAATACGCTATACACAAGGACATCAATGGTGAAAGACTGTCTCCATTTCACTCCTGAAACCGGGAGCTGAGCTAGTTTTTAAAAGTGTTCACGTCAAGGCCTCTTGCACAACATGTTTTTGTCCAGCTCAACCAAGAAATGGAAAGGAAACCTGCACACCCCTTAGGTTCACAGCATGCAGCGTGCAATCTTCATGCTCTCAAGACCGAAAGTCTCCAAGGCAAGCTCTGGTAGTGACTGTGAGTTGCAGAACAAACAACGAAAAGCACGAGGTGTGTGTGGGTTGGAAAAAAAATGGTCAAGATGACGCAGGCCAGGTTGATATCAGGCTTATATGCAGTGAGCTCCACCACCACAGAAATGTGCTTAAAGTGTTTGGAGCTTTGTGAATACTCCGGCTTGACTGACTCATGTCTGTAAGGAAAGACTGTGTGGAAACTGTGTGGAGGTTTCAGCATGGCCAAATGCCCAGATAGAAATGTGCAAACTACACATGTTAGATAAGCCTTTTCTTGCCTATTCCCCCTGTCTTTGTACCTCTGAGGCCCGGGCTCTGAGACTCATGAGTGGGGGAAAACATACATCATGAGTGCAACCCACAAATGTCCACAATTTTACACTTAGTTCAGGTCTACACATTTAGTTCAGGTCTGCTTTCTACTTTCTATGCAGATTGATTTGTCTATACGGCTCCCTCTGCTGGTCAGCTTCTTTTGCTGCTAACTCTGCGCAACTTGATTCGCCTCCTAACTCCTCTACCAACTTGGGAAATCAGCTCTCAGAACTCCATTGACAGAGGACCATTGACAGTCATGTGTCGGCATTAAGCACTGTAAAGGCCTAAACTTAACAAAGACTAAAACAAATGCGGAAGAGTTAGAGGGATGAAGTGGATATAATGTAAGAGGAAAAAGAGACGGAGACAGAGGAAGAGGAGAGGGATACTCTGCAGGATCTCATTTCTGAGAAAATTTGACAGGACTCGATGCACAACTGCTCCATTCATAGACATCAGCAAGACAACATTCCCCTTCAACACACACACCGACAGTGAACCCACTGAACTCTGGCCGTTTCCATTCAGCTATTTAGTCGTTGGGAACGGCTAATCAACACACGTGCCGCGAGTGGGCTTCTCCTAACTCCTTCCACCCTTTCTGCACGCGTCTCTGGAAATCGAAGTCATTCTTGTCTGGAAGCAGACTGGAGGGACAGGAGGAGAAGAGTGAGGGGTGTGTGTGTGTGTGTGGGGAGAGGGGGGAGGGAGGGAGGGGGGAGCTGGTTGGGGCTAGAGTATAGTAGCTTCACACAGGCTATGGAGAATGGGGCTGAGGCAGGGACTGCCATGCCAGAGAGTGGAAAAACACATTACATAAGACCAAACCAAATTATATATTTATCAAGAATACAGAAACATGCCCTCCAGAGCACGGGCCCTGATTCCTCGCTCTCTCTCAAACACACACACACACACACATTCTCTTTCACTCACATACACATACACGCTTATGTATGAGGATATCCTTCCCCATTTTTGGAGAGATTTGGGTATCAATGAAAAAGAAAACGTCATTGCAAGCAAATGCAACTTTGATGGGACTCCCCGAGGTGGGTGAAGCCATGTGGGGAAAATGTGGTGTATTTACTGTTGCGTTTGAGTGTGTGTGGGTGTGTGTGTTTATGTGTTTATGAGTAAAACATAGTGAGTGAGAGAAAGAGAAAAGAGAGAGGGAAGCAGGGACAGGGAGTGAAAGAGATAAACAGACATAGAGAGAGAGAGGAAGAGAGCGAGAAAGAGATCAACCCCCTTCAGATATAATCGAGCATGGGTCAGGCCCTTGTGCTATTTATAGCTTGCATGGGGGAGCAGTGGGTGACTTTGTTTCCATCATGAGATGGCAAGGCCAGTCACAAGACCTTCCAGGTGGAAACAAGGTTTTTTCCATCCTCTTTTCCCAGAAGCTTTAGACTCTTATGCCATCTGGCATTTTTACGAGAAGCCCGGAAAAAAATGTGCTGCGCAATGGAGAGACTTTCATGGGACGCGACAGACATGTGATTCCTGGGAGAACGTCCACAGGAAAAAATTACGCGAATGATGGTGTACCATGAATATTTAACTTCCTCAAGGCATTTTGAAAAGCAAATTAGGATACCTAAGGTTACCACCTGCCCTCGGTGCTCTGGTATGATGTTTGACCTGAGCAGTATGAGAGGGGGCCTACAGTATAGTCATTTGGGGGATGTTGTGGATGCCATGCATATGCTTGATTGCCCTGGTGTCATGCTAGCTTTGTGGCCAGAGCACCACTAGTGATTTATGAGCGTGGGAGAAATGTCATTACACAGTCCGTTGAAGCCGCTTATCGATGGCTGCAAGCGTCGCCTGTCATTGTCCACTACCCAGGGTACCAAGGCAACCACTGTACATACACGCACACGCACACGCGTGCATGCTAATTATAGCCCAGCTTTCATTTGCATCCAAAAAATGAAGATGAATTAAACCTTATAAAAGATTTATCCTGGGAGTCCTAAGCGTCTGCTTTTCTTGACAGAAATGCTCTGTGTACAAGGACAACATGATTACTGTGTTTGTTCAGTGAACTTGTGCCAGGAATTGGGCCGAAGATGGTAGCCAAAGAACAGTGCACTTGTGGTGAAATGTCACAGTTCAGCCACTATGACAAGAAGGAATGTGAACGTGTGTTAGTGAAAGAGAACAGCGACACAAGCCTTTCTGTTTAATTGCATGCGTCAGGCTGTCTTTCATGTTGAGGGGGAAAAAATCATTATGACCAGGACCAGGACCAAATCTGTCCTACAGACAAAGCTTGTTTTTTTTTTATTATTATGGTATGTTAAATTCTTCCTGTGTGATTGGGTTGAACTATTATGGAGTCGTTAATTTTCAGTCAAAATCCCACCAACCTGCAAAAAAAGAAAAGACCAAGACCTCTGGTAATTGTGGTCAACCAGGTCAACAGAAACCCAAGGTTGGTCAGGCATTTTACAGCAGGCAATAATCTGGGGCCATTAAATGGCCTCATCCCCTAAGTTCTGTCCAGGATGCTTAGGGCCAAGGCAGACCTAATAAAGAAAGCAATTATTTTCTCAGCTTTTATGACAACCTACTATTTTATGACCTTTATCTTACTGAGGCCCCCCAAGACCCATGCATGTTCATTTTCTAAGGCTGAAAGCTTTTTTCTTTGAGCTGTGGAAATTAATATTGTCTGAAATATTGCTCCAAACTATTTGTGTGTTATGTTGCTTCTAAAATAAAAGGCATTCTTCTCCAGCCTCCAAGTGGAACTATACAGATGGTTAACCATCCAGCACCCATCTATAATCAAGTATTACTGAAATTTATATACTTTTTATCAACCCTTTATGTTGCTATTGCTGCAAGTTGACAGCAGGTATCAAGTAGGCCATAATTTCATGTAAGTGGATAATTAGGCAATTTCACAGATACCATGTGAATTTTCTAAGTCAAAGTCAAAGTCAGTTTATTTGTCAATTTCTTCAGATGTACTTGACATACAAAGAGATCGAAATTACGTTTCACACTGTCCCATGCGTAGACATTGACAACAATAAGTTTTAAAAAACAGTTTTAAACAGTGAGGTAGTAGAAAAAAAAAAGTGCAAGTAGGCTTAAGGCATTATACTTATGTAACATACAGGGTATACCAAGACAAGACAAGACAAGAAAAAAACATAACATATAGTAAAATACATTTTTGCAGCAGCAGTAGTAGTAATATAAATAGTGGTAAAATAAATACTAAAATATATAGCAGCAGGTGTGTGCAATTTGCAATGAAGAGGTACTATAAATACTGCAATGAAGTAGTAGTAATATAAATACTGGTAAAAAAAAATACTAAAATATATAGCAGCAGGTGTGTGCAATTTGCACTGAAGAGGTGGTTATTTCCAGTCAAGAGTGTTGTTTTAGTTCTTAGTTCAGAGTGTTTGTTCCTTGTTGGGGAGTGTGTGTGTGTGTGTGTGTGTGTGGATGGGGTGGGGTGGGGGGGGGGATTGTTTGGGTAGAGTCCAGTCAGTCTGTCTTCCTATACTCTTGCCAGACTGGTGGTTCTGCTAGCTGGGAGAGAGTTCAGCAGTCTCACCGCCTGGTGGATGAAGCTGTTGGTGAGCCTGGTAGTGCGGGAGCGGAGACTTCTGTATCTCTTTCCAGAGGGCAGGAGGCTGAACAGACAGTGTGCGGGGTGGGTTGCATCGTTGACAATTGTGATGGCTTTGTTGGTGAGGTGGGTGGTGTAGATCTCTTGCAGGGAGGGGAGTGGTCCACCAACTATCCTCTCCGTTGATTTCACAATGCGCTGCAGAGCTTTCCTGTTGTATGCAGTGCAGCTACCGCCCCACACAGTGATGCAGCTGGAAAGGATGCTTTCAATGGTCCCTCTGTAGAATGTGGTCAGGATGGGAGGTGGAGCACTTGCTCGCTTGAGTTTGCGCAGGAAGTAGAGGCGCTGTTGTGCTTTCTTGGCCAGTGATGCAGTGTTGGTAGTCCAGGAGAGGTCTTCACTGATGTGCACTCCCAGGAACTTGGTGCTGCTCACCCTCTCTACAGCAACGTCGTCGATGGTTAATGGGTGGCAGCTGGTGTGTCCTCTCTGGAAGTTGACAATAACCTCCTTGGTCTTGCTAACATTTAGCAGGAGGTTGTTGTCTCTGCACCACGTGGTCAGGAGCTCAACCTCTTTCCTGTAGTGGGTCTCATCGCCCTTGGTGATGAGCCCCACCAGCGTTGTGTCGTCTGCAAACTTCACAAGATGGTTGGACCTGTAGGTTGGTGTGCATTCATGTGTCAGCAGGGTGAAGAGCAGCGGACTGAGCACACAGCCTTGTGGAGCCCCTGTGCTCATGTCAGTTCCAGGCAGAGGAAGAGCTGAGGAGTGAGGGGGGGAAAGGGAGAGGGTTGTAGTGCATCTAAATATAGAGACACAGAGAGAGAGAGCGAGACTTCCACCAGGTCTCCCCCAGGGTAAAGCTAGTCATCTTAAAGCCGGCCACAAATTGCTCTCTTGTATGCCTGTGCAACTTTCAGTTCTACTGGTGGACCATAAGCACCATGCCAATTTATGTGCAAACGGAAACACAATGAAGCAGAAACACAAGCCAATGGTGAGGTGTGACCACAGCCTGCAGGTCATGAAGAGAGAGAGAGAATTCCTTCTGTGGCAATGGGAACGCAAACTATAAAACTCATAAAACACAAGACGACTGAGAACCTTTCTTTCTGAGGTTTTGAAGGTCTAGTTTTAACATTGCAATCTATTTCATACTGCAGAATAGTGTATCCCAGCTGTTCACCGTTCTGAATAAAAAGTGGTGAAGCAATTGAAACTCTGCAGACTCATTCTAATTGACATTTTATGAAAGCTATACTTATTACAACACCACCTTTTCCAGGGAAGGAGGTATGACGTGCACTGGCTTTTGAAAGAATGTGATCACACGGCAACCGTTGTTAGGGGAAACGTAACTCATGCCAACAGAAGAGCTTGGTTGTGAATTCCAATTACCACATACAAGTGCTAGTTAAACACAATGGTCCCTCTGGACAGAAAATAGATGGACTATGATGGCCTATTGAGTTCTCAATTTTAGTGCATTCCAACAAACTGAAGCAATGTCAGGTTTCAGACACACTTTTTACTTCAGTTCTCTTATTTGTCATAGTTAACTTGCAGAGAAATGCACAGCAAACCTGCTTTATAAGCACACCTAATACTGACTTTCCCTCCCATTTATGTGCAAAGAAAGTTCAGTGTTTTCCCCCATGCATGAATAAGGAATTGTTGACATTATCTGTTTGGACACCAAGACAGACACAGGAAGTCGGAAGAACACAAGAGATTATTTTAGTTACAAAAACCCATAAAAGTGACTCTCTTTTGCAGGACTCTATCATCCATTTGGACGGCACTTATTGCTCGTTTCCCCAGAAGGAACTAACAATTCAGTTAAAATTTATCAACTTCAATATTTTTCCCCAAGCATCCATTAATTGTTTGGTTTGCACGAAAGGGGAGTAAAGTGCCAAAGATGCTGGAAATTTCCTCCCTCAAAATACTGGAGGTAGGCAGGTGGATGTTCATATTCATCAGACCAACTATCGCTTTCGCAAGTACTCTGTGCAGTAGCTAATTAAAATCCATTTAGCTGACAAAGTGCTTATGTAATACACCACAGAGAAATGAACCTTTGCCATGTCTATTTTTGTGGTGTCGCAAAAAAACAGAACATTTAGGTACAGGGTTTAAAAAATTTTCAGTTAATTGTGTTGGGCTGACAATGGTGTCTCAACCAGAAGAAACTGCACATGTTGAAAGCCTCTCTGGTAGAGACCATTTTGCAAACAGTGCTACTGTTGTGCATCACTCGGCATCAATAGGGGCCATCTGACTGATTACAGCGAGCCGAAGGAACAAAAGCATTCTGGCTTGAATCAAGCATGATTGCACATGTGGCCAGATAGGGGTGTTCAGTGACTACCTGACATCTGAAGCATCCTAGTATGGATTGCCAAACACTAATCTTGGCCAACACCGACCACCCCCTAAGAGACAAATTAACGACCATCACCATCACAATTCATCACTTCAACTGTCAGTCAAAACATCCGTGCTGTTTTCTTTGACATGCTTCTCACTCAGTATTTGGTTTGAATCCACAGAACTCACACCTGTGCCACACTGCCTTGAAGACCCCTCCATCAACTAATAACTGACCTCAATCATCCAACAGGGATGCGAGCAGTCCTTCTGTGCCGAAGAGAACGCAAACTATACACCCACCAAAGAAAAGACGACTGAGAACAGAGGTTTCGAAGGTCTAGTTTTAACATGGTTATTTTAGAGTCATACAAGCGTATGCGTAACGTGCCCAAGTCCAGCTGAACCGTACCAGAATCCACCTCTCCCAAGATACTAGTGTACCGTAGCTCAGTATGAAATGCAGTGATCACACTGGTCAAACGAACCGGGTTTTAGTACGGATTGCCTAGTGTGAGTACGCCATAAGTTTCCGTCTTCTTTTTTCCAGTTTACTGTAAAGTGTATTGAGTTTGGTTTCCTCTAATAAGTTCACTTAAAAGTCTATAGTTATTGATGATATTTTATTTGTCATAACATGGTATGACTTGTTATTGATTCTGTTAATACCTTATATACCTTAATTTTTCCTTATTTCTTTTTTTTTAACGATGTCTGAGATTCAGCTAACTGATTCTTGAAAGTTTAGCCATGGAGACGCATAACTAGCTCTCCTATTGTTTGTTTCTTAATATTTTTGTCAAGTCCTACAGTCTGTGTTTGAGGGGATAAGGATCTAGGATTTCTTTGCGAGTAGGAAGACAAAAAAAGATTTCAAATCAATTTAACACCACAATATGCGCAAGCCTTTCCATGCAGTGTAAGGGAGACGCAATATTTTCCAATTACGCCTGACTTTTGACCCAGTGCTGAGTTGAACCTGGTGTTAATCAACTGCATAGACTGTCGGCATGGAGGCCGCTAGAGTGTACAGCTCCAGCTTGCCAGTTCCCCATGGGACGCTCCCTCTCTGTGGCATCCCTGCGTGAACCAAGACAGCTCTGCAACTAATCCCCATTGTGAGGGGGAAGCATTCATGGCCAAGGTCGCACAAAGACCGTTTGTAATGGTAAACAGGAGACGGGACTGCATTTATTCAGTCTGTGTTTCTACTCAACTGGGCTTTAGAAAAAGCCTCAAACTCTCAAATCTACTGATGGCAGGAGTTGAGCGACAAAATGCGATGCCAAATTCAGATTGCCAGTTGGCTTGAGTCCCATGGGCACTCAACACACGAGACCACGAGATGTGGTTGGAAACTGCGCTTAATCCTCAAACCCTCCTGAGGTACCACTGCTGCCACATCCCAACTCCCCACAAACCTGAGAGTACTGTTCAAGGTGGAAAAATATTGGAGCAGAGGACCTTAGGTCTCCCAAAGGTGTTTTCTTGAACTTAGGATAGAAGCATGTATTAGTGGTAAATAATGTGAGAAAATTTAATTAATCTGACCCCCCAGGAAATTAAAGGTTGATCTTGGATATTACAAAGAGCAGCTCAAGAGTGGTATGACATGAGAAGAGATATGAGCTAGTGAAATAATGAATGGTTCATTAAAAAGTAATTCATAGTCAAATAAAACAATAGCAATTAAACTGACATAAACAACCAAACAATATAAAACGAGTAAATAATATACGATATGAGTAAATAAAATACAAATAATATAAAACGAGTAAATAAAACAAAAAAAAAAAACTCTCATTTTCTCCATTTGTCCCATCCACACAAGCCTATTGTACTTGGCTATGAATTCAAATTAATATTATGCAAGATAGTTATTTGTGTATAACTGTGTACAGATACTTCAGATTGACACAAAGTTCTGCAGGTTTCTGCTCACATCAGATTAGTTTAAAGGGTCACAATGGCAATATTGCATGTCCATGATGCAAATACATTTATAAGTACAGTACAGGGTAAATTACACAGGCAAACTCTCTTTGTCACAATATTGGTCAAGTCTTTGATGATACAGTAATTAGGGTAGCTTTGTCCTTCAGTGGCTCGTGGCAGACGGAAATGTTGATTTCAGTACATTTTGCCTTACACCTGCATTTGACAAGACACCTCAATGATCCCTACCTTAAGCACTAGTCATGACTAATTCTCACTAGTAAGCCTGGGTTTCCGCAGCCCAATTCAATGTGAAATAACACCTTGAGTTACTGAAATGTGTTTAGTGTGATTGTAATTGATTATAAGTCTATGTCGGTTGTCGCTGTAATTTGTGTTGGGTGACTGTCTAATAGAGATTAGGCCCTCAGTGTTGGTGTCATTGCTGGGCATCCTGTAATTGAAGAGTAGGTTGCACTGCCAGAGTACCTTGGGAACTTGCATCCAAACTAGATGTACTTGCCACACTCTAGCTAAGAGCCCCCCCCCCCCCACCCTAATCAAGGCAGCGAGAGAGAGAGAGAGAGAGACCTCCAGGGTGGAGATAGTGGATTAGGGTATAGGGAGGGTGGGCAAAGACAAGGACAGTGAGGGGTAGACAGAGTGTGTGTGTGTGTGTGTCTCCACACAGTTTTCGTTCATTCAGACTGACATTCACAAATAGATAGATTCCATGTAGACATAGAAGGACATCTTCAAAGTCACAAAAAGGGAGACAGAGAGTTTACTTTGTTGACTGAAAGTCTGGGCGATGGCCTACTGTGACCCTTTCTAAGTGAGGAAAGTGGGACCAACATCCTCCCAGAGGGCCATCTCAAAGGTTCTGCACTGAGCAGAGCTGGGACTACTTCCTGTGCCGCGTCTGTTTATGTACGACGCCTCTGACCTCACATTAGCCAGTAGATGGAAAGTCAGCTTCAGTGCCAAGGATGACTGCATTCAACCTTTCAGTGCTTGCCTAGATGCAATCTCCATGCTTAGTTCCTTCAGCCCGACTTTGACATGTGTGTGTATGTGTGTGTTCCACTGACCCTGGCCATGTCCACACTCACTTCAGGGCAACTAATAGAGACAGCTGAAGTCCAGGAGCTTGTCAGCTGTGTCGCACACAGAAATATGATTTCGTGGAAAGTCAGGGGACTTGTGAACCAACTCCAATTATTTCCCCCTGTTTGCTTGCTGAAGCTATATCAAGCTGTGTCAATTCCCACTGAAAGGACTATTGTATGCGAGTAGCTGACGAGCGGAGTTAACTGGGGAGAGTGACCAGGCACGCTGGATGTCTCGTCTCTTCTCTACATTTTACCCGTCTGCTCTTGTTCCCTTCATTTGCCCTGAAAACTGGAACTGTGCCAATGTTGACAGAACAAACAAGCTTTTAAAGAGAGCCCCTGTCACCGTTAAAATGACGACTGGCCTGTATGCGGGCTTCCAAAACACTTTGGGCTGACAGGGAAGGATTGGGTGATTGACAAAGAACACGCATTAAAGCACAGGTGACATTGGGAGAACACTGAAGAAGGAGGCATCCATCACCTCTTAACATTTGAGGACGAGGAGCTTTTCTCTCCAAAAAAATATGAAATAGAACCGAAGCCAAGTCCACACACACACACAAACCCGTCTGACGTCAGACCAACATTTGCCCTATTTCCAAGAGGCGTGCGACCTTCAGCTCGTCCGCATACTTTGGCTAAATCTAATCTGCCTTCCCTTGTGGCTCATGATGTCTGACGTCACCCTAAGAGAAAGAGAGGGGGAGGGATGAAAAAATGTCGGATTTCAGCAAACACCCTGCAGTGCTATGCAACAGCAAGGGGCTGCAATTTAAAACAATTCATAAAGCAGGAAGCTTTGTTTACCACAAGCGACTTGACCGCGCCAGCCATGTTTACCCCTCCTGCATGTTGACACTGGCTGTAAACAGAGCAGCTAGGCCCTAAAGGAAGACCCACATCTTTCTGCCTGTTACTTAAGCAGCACATCACGTCAACACAACACAACACAACAAAGACTAAATGTTTATTAGGCGGAAACAACCCTCTCAGAAAAAGCAGCTCTCAGCTGTGTTCAGGCAGAAGTCTCACCATGACTGAGTATAAGAATTATAACATAATAGCCAGAGAGGGTCGCTGAGATTCTTAGTGGGCCTTTTGTTGGGTCCTGTCTGAGACATAAAATAACTCTTGTCCATTAGTGGCATCCATCTTAGGGTCCTGTCTTTACAGCCCCATCATAAAGCTCAGAAGAAACCTTCATCATTAAACAAGCCTATCATGTCTTGTCTGATGTCAATTTGTGTGTGCTGAATCCCCTTCTGCTGTGCAGTATGGTCCTTAAGTTGAGCTATTTTCTTCTTCCGCTTAACCGTTTTTTTGCCCTCAGGAAAATGGAAGGACAAAACAAAACACGCTTTACAATGCAGTGAGGCATAAAGGCTGATTGATGATAATGAAAATAATGGGTTGACCCTGAGGGGATTGAGCAAAGGAGACAGACACTCTCATAGGCAGTCATGTCTTTATGGCAGATAAAACAACCTTTTTACTAATAACCAACTTCATTTGTCTGCAAGGACACAAATCCGCACTCTCTTTTTTAAGGGACACAGGACATAGGCTGGTGCGATCCAGTACTTCAGTGCTGCTAAGACAAAAGCAGATCTTTGATCTGAGCGTCCTGAACGTCCTGAACACTTACACAACAGGGAGTAGAAGCCTTATCCCTTGCTAATGTTTTATTCTATTGCTAATGTTTCTTTTATTTATCACTGCTAAATTGCTTGTCAAAATACCGATAACATCCACATATCACCTGACACTGTGTGATCAAAGCTTTATGGATGGATGGATGGATTGATGGATTATGGCTTATTCTCTGATGTTAGGATATAAATTAAAGGAGACAATGTGTGTAGAGAGGAACAGGGGTGAAAGTTCCTTTAGGTGGATGTGTGTGCACTGAAACATTTGGATTATACTTAAAGGAGTCATAGAATCTGTATCCAAACAGATTGGTTGTTGTATGATGTAAAATGGTTGTCCAGCTAACCTTTAGATGTGTCTAGCCTCTGTACGGCAGTGAATGATTGTGGAGATGATTCTACAATCAACCTCACAATATACACAATGGCTAATGTTATACATGCTTGATTATGGTTTGTTCATGTTAATGAGGGTGGATGAATATGGATGGAATTCTCCAGTGTGTGTGTGTGTGTGTGTGTGTAACTTTGAGTCTGACTTTCGTTAAGGGTCAGGGGGAAGCATGAAACACACACACACTCAGTCTGAAAGTGAAACATAGAGCCCTGAGGCAGCACAAACACAGAGTGCAGACACAGCAGCAGCATGGAAACTTTCCTAGAATGATGGCCAGAGCAGAGACCAACAAAAGTAAACACTTCTAAAACACATGGTGCTACTAAGCACTAAATGCTCTCGTCTTGAACCATAGACATACACACACTCACACACACACACACAAAAAGGGACCTTACACAAAGCTGGACCAGTTTCCCTCAGATACAACAATTTTTCACACATTACACGAGACAAACATCTTACCCTTCATTTGGGCTAACACAATTACTTCATTAAAGCGATACCAAAGATCTTTTAGAACACAAGATAAAGCATTCTAGGCTTCGTCAGTGTAATTAAACGGATACTTTTCCAGTCTCCTAATTACTGATGTCATAGACGCTATAATACTAACAAATTCTGTTAAAAAGAAGTTAGGCAATATATATACATAATTTTTTTTACCAATAACTCATATTTTAAGACACAGGATAAATAATTCATTTTATCAGTTAACCTAGCTAGCTAGCTTGCTAACGTTATCACGGCAAATCAATTCGACTGGGTTACTATGGGCATATGGCTAGCAATGCGGGCTAGTTTTGGTTAAACTTGAATATTGTTGTAAACAAAATTGAGATGTAAATGTTCATCTTAGCTGACAGCAGTAATGTTTTCTAACAAGGTTGATTTTATTGAGACTGTTATTTAGTATAAGTAGGCTACTATAATGGCTATGGGCTCCGTTTTCGTTGGTTAGCAATTAGACAGTAATAAGTAGTATTTCTGGCTGTATAGGCTGAAGTAAAGTTTGTTTTCTTCCATTCCGTTAACCTAGAAAATATGTATTTTTAAGCTAGTATTGATCACCCTGGGTGACAAGGGGTATAACAAGTCCCAAAAATCTGCTCAAATAAGGGAAATTAATGTATTGGTGGAAATTGAGTGAATTCCTACATATTCCCCATTAAGTTTACCGGGGGTCAGTTTTACTACCCGTGTAACAACATATTATGTAATAACTCCGCATTATGTAATAGCCTGACAAAATGTAATAAATTTTCACTCCAATATGTAATAATTTACGCATTATGTAATAATTTACGCAATACATTTCTTGAACACAATATGCAATATATTATTTTGCATTTTGTAATGCATTATTACAGATTGCGGAGGCTATTACAAAATGCGTAACCTGATTTTTTTTGAGCAGTTATTAGATGACCACTTGCTATTTTACTGAGCCATGGCCTATTCTAGGTCAAACCCATGTTGGATTGTAAACATGTTTACTACACTACTCTTTATGAATAGTTTTTCCCTGCATATTCATCAGATTAGTGTGTAAGCTTCTGTGCCATAGGTGCCTTGTTTTTCATTCTCTTGAATTGTAAGTCTTCCATTTGGCCCCTGAAAAACATTTTTTGTAAATTGACCACTTTATAGTCATGTGATAGTTGAGTATTGCTGTGACATAGCTACCTTATTTTATTGTTTGAATATAGTTTGGATTGTAAATGTTTGCTTTTGGCTCCTGAATAATCGTTTTTGTAAATTTTCCACTTCTTTAGTGCCAGACTCTAACTCTGATTGGCTTAAGGTGCCACCATGATGCACAGTAGTAGGAGGTCTTTTAGGGTTCAGCGCAGCATAAACGGCACAGGATTTTAGGAAGAAACTCAGACTCTGCACAGATTTCCTGGATGAAGAACCAGCCTTCACTGCTGTGACTCTTCTTTACATTGCCAAAACATTGGAACTGCTGCTGGACACCTTGTCTATGCTCTTGTCCTGCTGGTTTTGTGAATAAAGAGAGTCTTTCTCAGCAATCTGCATCAGTATCAACTCATCTGAGTGAGTGAGTGAGTGAAAGTGCACATATGGAAGAATTGGTGAAGATTTCACAACGTTATTACATTTCCATTAGAAAAAAAAATCAGGTTCCGCATTTTGTAATAGCCTCCGCAATCTGTAATAATGTTTTACAAAATGTGGAAAAATATATTACATATTGCGTTCAGGAAAAGTATTACAAAATGCGTAAATTGTTACATAATGCGTAAATTGTTACATATTGGAGTCAAAATGTATTACATTTTGTCAGGCTATTACGTTATGTGTGTGTTATTACATAATGTGTTGTTACAACCCGGCTCCTAAAAAGGCGTGGCAGCCTCTCGAACACTACGTCGTTGATACAGGAAGAATCTCTTTATGATTCATCTCGCTTCATCAACTGTCTCTGGCGATACTATGGAGTAATTTGAGTCAGCGCTTTGTTACACGGGCTTGCTGAGTGCTGCAGAGAACAAGGAGAGTGAAGGAATTGAAATTGGCATCATAAGGTCACTAACACTTAAGTTCCTCACTGTACCATTGAATTAGTGTTTTAGCTGCCGGTTCTCAATTTGGTCGATGTTGTTCTAATGTTCTGGTGTCTAATTTCTTTACTTCTGCTTTCAGTCAGACAGCACTAGGCAATCTTGTTCATGTGGGCTATTATTGTTTCTATTGCTTTAATCAACTATTACATTAATCAACTCCACCATGACATTAAGTAAATAAATTAATCAACTGGTTTTTGTAAATTGTTCTCTGACAGAGAGTACTTCACCTGTTTGTGATATGCTCAAGTGGGAAACGGTGTCAAGTTTTTGTTAGGCAAATGAGCCAGGCAAGAGTCCAGTGGCTCCACCAGGACATTTTCACCTCGCCATTCATGCCACGCCATTCCAGCAAGTACCTCATGCCAACTAATAGCTCCAGAGCGCAGCTGGGATGCTCAAGGGCTGCTGTGTTATTTTAATAACATGCCACAGAGCGAGTGCAGGGTGAATGAACTCTTGTTAATTTACACTCAACTTGGCCAGGCAAGACACACTCTCTCACCTTTCTCTCTCTCTCTCTCTCTCTCTCTCTCTCTCTCACACACACACACACACACACACAGATTTGGCAGTTCTCGCAGATGTGCATAGAGTGCATGTCTTTCCGCCTAACAGTGTAAAAGGTTGGGAAGTGGCCCTCCAAAAGACAGCTGTTTAACCACACAACAGCTGGCCCTGAGCCCTGAAGCACACTGATAGCGTTGGCATCTTAAAGACTGAATGAGATTCTATCAAATGCCAATGAAATTCGTTAGACCTCTGGACCAAAACTAAAGTAGATAAGGCAGAGACAATGAGCCCATGGTGTGAACATCCCCTGGTCTAATTCATGAAACTCTTGGCTAGCTGTCGAGAGCAGAGAAAACATTCCCACCCCCATCAATACCCCCTCTCACACACAAAAAAAATCCCATTAACTGTTGGAAGGACTTCAACAATGATGGCATCGTCCTCTGCATGTAGAGGATACTGTGTGGACGTGCACTGGGAGAGAGAGAAAGAGAAAACAGAATGCAAAAAAAATGAGAGAGAAAAAGCAAGGGGGAGAGTGAGAGAAAAAAAGAAAGAGAGCAAGAGAGAGGAAGAAAGAAAGAGAGCATTGCTTTGCTTAATTAGGAACCCAAACATTCCTTCTCCAAGAGGTCACTGGAACCTGGCCCCTGGCTCTTCTCTCCTGAGTCCTATTATCAGAGCGTCCCCCATCCGCCATTCCTCCCCTCTCCTGCGTCACACACACGAAAGCACTGACATCAATCTTGGCAAGAGGAGCACACCTTCCTTGCCAGGGACATTTGTTCTCTGGTTCTGATTAAATGAAAAGGATCAGTTTAGAATGGTCTTTCAAAGTTGTATTGTTTTTTAAGGTGAAACTGTTCTCGGCTTTTGTCCACATGGATGTGGAATGGTTGTTGTTTTTGGTTCAACGCTTGCATTAAAAAAAACACACTTCTCATTGTAACTAAGGTTAGAAACCGGTTCTCAGCTTAGGTTTGAGGGGCCTGTGAATGCCGAACAACAGACCAGCATGACACACTCTTCATTCCAGCAACACACTGCTGGATCAGTTGCACAGGAAACCGAAAGAGCTGATCTTCTGAAATGGGTGCTCTAGTGGGTGCTCTAGTGCTTTGAACAGTACTAAGATTGTGCTTGTGCTTTTGTGAGAGGGAGAGAGAGAGAGAGGGATAGAGAAAAAGAGGGGAAAAGGACACAAAAAAGTGCCTGGAAAGATGCTGCAAAACTGCTGACTGTGGTCGCTTCAATTGAGACCCCGGGAAATGATATTGAACATCAGCCAACATAGTAATGAAAGCTGGGGGAGAAAAGAGGCCATCAAATTACATGAGAGCATAATCAGCTCGCTCAGACGTATACGTGCACACACACACACACACACACACACACACTCTGTATATAGGGATTGGAAGGGTCTACTTTGTCCAGCTGGACATAGGCCAGAAGAGATCATAATAGAAGCCCAACACTGTCTACTCCTGGGTCTGTGGAATGGAAAGGGTGGGGGCGAAATGTCGTACTGGTGATATGGGACCCAGCTGAGATGTGCAGAGAGATCTACATCAGACTGGCAGTCCACATTACACACCACAAGGCAGTAGGCAAGGGGGATTCAGTTTCACACTTTCACACACACTAGCGTCAAACTTCATCTGGAGCTTGGCCTGTGGCAACACACAAATGCATAGACATAGAGAACACATAAACATAGGATACACAGAAACCTACACACAGATTCACAGACACAAACACACACACGCCCATTCCTACAAACACCCAGATATACATAATAACAGACAACAACAGACACAGCCAGTCATCTGGACACAGGCAGAACTGAAACCTTACTCTGTTAAACCATTGGAGAGACATTCCCAATTTCACAGACTCACAGACTTAAATGTATGTTCACGCCAAGTACGTGAGGGGGTGTGTTTGTGGTATGTGAGGGCTTGGTTGAAACTCTCTGAGCCACTGTGAGCAAGCAGCAGTCAGGGCCGGAGACATTACCCTCGGGTGCTGGTATATCCGCTGCTATGAAGCCTCCGCCTCCATGACAACCATAATCCGCTGGCCACGTACACCACACTCTTCCCTCAGCACTCAAGGAGAGCTGGCAATCAACATAAACTAGGAAACCTGAACCTTTCCCGAGGATTAGCTGTCAACAAGGCCATATGTGTGAACTCCCTACTCACTCATTCACTCACTCACTAGCTCACTCGCATTCTCGCCGGGCTACACCTGGCCCAGCAGTGGTAAACCGCCGACTAGAACAGAATCATAATCAGATATGCTCAGTCTATTCCTGTCACGAACCCTGATCTTCTATGTTTGTTACTGTCTGTAACCCTTTCAATTGGTGACCAGTGAATCTGCCAACTTAAAATGATTTATTTATCATCTCAATGATCCCATGACGATGACAGTGATTGAATTCTTCACAGATATCTCTGTGGTTTGAAAACAACAGGCTAGACCCGATAAGCCGAGAAGCTGTGACTCCCATTTCAAGCAGCTTGTGCCTTCAAGCCCCTCCCGGCCACCAACCCACGACCAGATGATGCCCGCTGCAACGCTCTGCCTCCCACGCCACATGCAATTAGCCAGTGCTCTGGACAATTAGTCTGTCGCTCAGTCCGTCTGTCTGTCTATCACACGAAACAATGCAGCTCTGGTCAAATCCAATTTCCTCTTCAGTCTGTGCCGTTGCCTGCTACCTATGCTACCTTCTCGAAAATAGTTCCATCCCCATGGCAACAATGGGCAAATTAAAGACGTGTGAGCAGAGTTTGTTCCAGTCGGCTTCTATTTCCTTTTATTGTCTTGTCCAACATTGTGGTGTGCTGCACTACATTATCAGTTTCCTTTCAAGACAGCGAGAGTGACAGCGGCTGGCAGACACGTCAAGCTTCTGAGATGCTGTGCACTCCTGGTTGTGCCCCTCGGCCTTGTTAGCTAGGCTATAAAAAACAACGGGAGGAAAACCAAACACAAATTGGAACATAAGCTGTGGAATGGTTTAAGGGGACAGAAATAAATAAATGTTATCCCGGACTACATTACTAAGCTTTCCTTACTTTTTGTTCCTGCATTCACGCGCAAACACACACACACACACACACACACACAAAACATGTCTCTTCTTTGTTGAAAGGCAGTATGTGGGGTACTCAGATATGCCCCCACTCCCCAATTTCTAACATACTTCATCCACAGTGCAAATGGACTGTAAACCAGTGAATTAAAAATGACATTTTGATTCATTTATTCCACTTAGTCAACACTGTGGTAATTAGATTTTTTTTTTTATCCAAAAAGCACATTTTAAAGACACTTGCTGCATAAGACTGCTTCAATATAAAGGCCCTTTTTTCAGAAGGCAAAATGAAAATGGTGGCTGCATTTTTGAGCCTACACAGGGTTTCAATGAGTGTACCAGTCCCAGTGACATACAGAAATGATTATTTTTAAAATACTGAAAAGGCTGATTGATGACTGATGGATCATGCTATGTCTGACACTAAAGAAGGGATATACATAAAATGTCTGATTGCAGGCAATTTAATTTTTGGTACTTCTAACTTCTAACTGTCCTTTCTTCTAATTCCTGAATTTATTTTAGGAAATAGCACCCAGTCATAGTTATTTCGTCAGTTAAGCATGTTCTAAGGGTGATTCTATTCCTGCTTAAAAATAGCGTTTAGATACGTATGACTTCACTGTTACTCGCTCCCCCTCGCTGTGTAGACCTTTATTCAAAGTGACCCGGCGCTGATCCAGTGCTTTGCAATGGGCGTCAAAGTACAGGCATCAGATTATGCAACAGGCATTCCCTCCCCCATCTCCTGATCGATTTCTTGTGATTCTGAATTAATAAATAAAAGCAAGCCTTCTCCGCCGGAGTCAATAGAGCTTGCAGGGCGGTTTATTCCCCCTGTGGCATAGCCTGCGGCTGAGTAAGCAGAAGGCACACAAAAAAAGCTCTTTCAGAATCTCCCTATTCACAAAAGACATAACCTGAAGGTTTAAGGTATTCCAGAGTAATAACATGCAACCGAAAATGACCTGAAAAGTCATATACAGAGCTGCTTCCATGCATGGGCAGCTCCAAATTGTCTTAGCCATGTTAGTTTCCCTGTCAGCTTAACTAAATGGACGATGACTTTTAATTCAAGGCTGTCTCCTTCAAAGTGGCCAAGAGACAAGATGATTACAGGGGTGCAGGAGGTTAGCTGAGGTGATTATGGATCAGGCTTTGGGCACTATTTGTACTCTTTGTACCCTTCACAAGGACCTAATCACACATACATGCTCTCTTTATTATCCGGATCTATGATTGGTGCAGCAAACGGTCACCACAGGATGTTTTCTGTGCTGCTATGTTGAGTTCCTTCAATGACTGGACAGGATGCCTTTCGTTAAAAGGGATGGAAAAAATAAAGTGAACGAAAGTGAACTTTACTGATGTCAACGAACAAAGAACAGATGATATTTGTTTGACTCATGGTCTCCTGTGAGAACCAAGTTAAATTGGATTAGGGAATTCTCACAGTGGCGGTGTGTGAAGCACAGATGAGAGACGGCATCCTCAAGGTCTTTTAGATCTGCAACTAAAATAGAAACAACTATTTTGAGTTCAAATGAACCTGACTATTGTCATCTAAATTGTGCTGTCAAAATAGTGCAATTCTCTGTAGGGGATTATTTTCATATATTATATGAATTTTGAATATACAGAATGTACAAGATGAAACAGCCTTAAAAACATTTGGAACTGACGCAGCTAGAAACTCTCATACGGGAATGAAACTCATTTGGAATACATGATCTGAAATCAACCTGACACGGACGTCAGAGGTGATTTACGCCATTTTGGCACTTCTAACATTAAAGCCGACTTGTCAATATCAAATACTAATGGATGAAAAGTAAATATGCAACTACTTGGGTCAATCCTGACCCTATAAGAGTAAAATACTTTCCAAGACTCCAAAAACCTTTACTCTAACAGAAAAACAGCCCAAACAGGACATCTACTTGCATTTCAATTTGTTAAAAGGAAGAAAACCTATTTTAAATATCAAACACTGTTTGTAGTAACACTTATATTGACTTTATGGTGTTATTATGGTACATTTACATATTCTACAACTATATACATATTATATGATTTAGAAAACAGAAATTTCGGGAATATCTAGAGTTTTTTTAATCTCCTTTTCTGTGGATGTAAACTGTGAAAACCCCTTATCCCTAACCCCTCATGTGAACACCCCTCATCAAGTAATCAAACTCCTGATATTCCCATCTCCAGCTAGAATTGATAAAGCTTTCTGGATAGAAAGTGAAACGTCTTCAATTCCAAAATAGAAGTCGAGTTGCCTATACCTGAACGACTACCATGACCTGGATGAATGAGAACCTTCACAGTTTTGTTGATGTCAGATGAGTTTTTAGCCTAAATCAAAGTGAGACTATGGTAATGAGTGACCATCACGACTCAATCAGAATAAGTCAATGGGTGAATTGGAGTGAGATTGACTGCCACTCTCACTCCAATTTACACATTGACTTATGCGTATTATGTTAGTGAGGGAGTCATGTGACCCACTGTCTATGAGGGGTGTGGTTCATAGCTCAGAGGTCCATCTCCAATGATCCATATATAACTCCTGGCTCCCTTACATCAGGTTACAACTGGAGAAGCCTTGTGGATGAGAGGTGAAACACCTTCAACCTCCAAAATGAGGTTCAATGACCTGGATAAATGAACATCTGTGCAGACGTGAATACCATCATATCGAATTTTCATCCAGCTAAGCACAGTGTAAAATAGGGTGTGCTGAGTTTTTTCTTCAGGCCTAGGATAGGCTACATGACACACACACACACACACACACCCTTTGGTGTTCAGTTCCCACACCAAAGGGTCACTGAATCAAACATTAACATAGCTATCATAGTCAATGTGTGGAATTGGGGTTGAACTAACTAAGCAACTAAGTTTTACTGTAGGCCTATGACAGGCTACATGACTAAAACATACAAGACACACGAACACACACACACACACAGGGTGTACTACTGAGTTTCATTGTAGACCTACAGTAGGACAGGCTACTTGACTAAAACATATAGGCACATGGTTCCCTGCTGAATGGTATCAATTCAACTTGCATCTCTCTTTGATTGGCTTGATTTTTGCCCCCTGAATACATTGTAAAAAAACACGGTCTTTAAAGACAACACAGGGGTTGTAATCAAACGAACACTCAAACAAACATAAACACACCAAACCTTGGCCAACCAATTGACAACAAGATGGTAGGGGACACGCATTAAATTCAACCCCTACCCCCAACCATCTTGTTGCCAATTGGTTGGCCGTTGTTTGATATATTATCGTTCAGATCCCTGTGCCCCCAGTTTTTGTTTGAGTATACCCCTCTGGGGTATATATAGCCCCTGTGTTGTCTTTCGAGACTTCGAGTTTGAGACAAAAATAAAATTGCGCTAAACTTTAATTCTGACATTGATCTTAATAGTTGTTTAAAAGTTTGGACAATGCACATATCATTACACCACATGTCTATGTAATACCACCATCAGAGAGTTATCTTCAATTGATAAAACTGTTTTATAAAATGTGGCAAGGCCACTATGATTTCATGTGATTTTTTCAACACAGTAAAATTCAAGATATGGTTGATTGGACACTTGAATAAGCTATAGATAGATAGATAGATAGATAGATAGATACTTTATTGATCCCCAAGGGGAAATTCAAGGTCCCAGCAGCTTAGAAAAATCACACACAACATATACTACAGCGTACACAGGATGATAAGAAGCAGATCAACAAAACAACATGACTAGATCAACATTACTAAAAATAAGAATAGAATGCAAATACTATGGGTACAGATGTGCATGAGTGTACTGTTGTACAGTATGGGGTGTGTGTTAAGGTAGTAGTGCAAATGAGTCCAGTAGTGCAACAGTGCAAGTGAGTCCAGTAGTGCAGCAGGTTAAAAGTCTATTGACTAGCAATAAATATGTGCATATATAAAAGAGGACAACAGAAAAAATAAGCATAGCACTTCAACAGTTCCAACATAAGAATATGGACAATAAGATAAAAATAAAAAATAAAAATAGCCTAATAATATAAAATTTCAATGTCAGTGCAGGGATAAGTCTAACAGAGTCATATACAGGTTCATGCATCAGTCAAGTATGCAGGTCAAGTATCAGGTTACAGTTACTGTTAGTGGTCAAGTATGTAGTTACAGTAAAAGGAGGGGTTGTGCATATGGGCTAATGTAGCCAGTAGGGCCCCTAGGCAGTGTGAACAATACACAGTATTGTAGAAAAAGTCCTGTAAGTGAATAGGAGGGTTCAGGTGCAGATAGACTATGCAGAGAAGTCCAACTCTCCTTTTCCTTTCAGTGAAGCATTGTAGAGTTGAATGGCCCTGGGTACAAATGACTTCCTAAGTCTGTCTGTTGTGCATGTCAGGGAGCGTAGTCTCCAGCTGATCAAGCTCTTCTGCTGTATGATAGTGCTGTGGAGTGGATGACAGTCATTGTGCAGGATGTTGTGTAGCTTTTTCAGTGTCCTTTTGTCTGATACTGAAGTGATGCACTCCAGTTCAGCTCCCACAACAGAGCCAGCTTTCCTTACCAGCCTGTCTAGTCGCCCAGCATCCCTCTTCTTAGTGCTTCCTCCCAAGCATGTCACAGCATAGAAGAGGACGCTGGCAACAACAGACTGGTAAAATATCCAGAGGAGCTTGCTGCAGACGTTGAAGGACCGCAGCCTCCTCAGGAAGTACAGCCTGCTCTGCCCCTTCTTGTAGAGTGCTTCTGTGTTGACTGACCAGTCCAGTTTATCGTCCAGGTGTATTCCCAGGTACTTGTATGTTTTCACCACCTCCACATTAACCCCCTCTATGGTGACTGGCACCAGGGTGGGCTTAGACCTCCTGAAGTCCACCACCATCTCCTTGGTCTTGGCAGTGCTGAGTTGTAGGTGGTTGAGTTTGCACCATTGCACAAAGTCCTCCACCAGGCTCCTGTACTCCTCCTCCTGCCCATTCCTGATACAAGCCACAATTGCAGTATCGTCTGAAAACTTCTGCATGTGGCATGACTCCGAGTTGTAGCAGAAGTCAGATGTGTACAGGGTGAACAGGACTGGAGAGAGCACTGTTCCCTGTGGAGCTCCAGTGCTACTGATGACCGTATCAGAGAGGCACTGTGGCCGCTCTGTCAGGTAGTCTTCAATCCAGGATACCAGGTGGGCATCCACACCCATCTGCAGGAGCTTGTCACTCAGTCTGGGGGGTTGGATGGTGTTAAAAGCACTGGAGAAGTCAAAGAACATGATTCTCACAGCACTTTTCTCCTTTTCCAGGTGAGTGTGTGTCCTGTGCAGGAGGTATGAGATGGCATCATCGACGCCCACTTTCTCCTGATAAGCAAACTGCAACGGGTCTAGTGCATGGCGCACCTGTGGCCTAAGTATTCCCAGTACCAGTCTCTCCATGGTCTTCATCAGGTGTGATGTGAGAGCGACTGGCCTGAAGTCATTAAGCTCACTTGGGTGTGGTTTCTTTAGGACAGGAATGAGACATGATGTCTTCCACAGTGCTGGGACTCTCCCTAGACAGAGACTCCAGTTGAAGATGTGCTCAAGTGGCTCTCCCAGTTCTGCAGCACAGGCTTTAAGCAGTCTTGGACACAGTCCGTCGGGCCCGGCTGCTTTCCTGGGATGGAGTTTCTTCAGCTGTCCTCTGACTTGATCTGCCGTGACAATGGGGGGGGGGAGAGGAGCTGAGGGGGAGAGGGGTTACCATGGTCGTTATCACCTTGAGGGGGATGGAGGGGGGAGAGGTGTGTCTGTGTCCTGTGGGGTATGTGTACATCTGGCGATGGTAAGTGTTGCCTTGAGAGTGAGAGGGGAGGTGTGACTTGGGCCGTTAAGCAGACGGTGTCTGGGCAGTCCACGTCCATTGAGACTTGAGCACGGCCATCAAACCTGTTGTAAAAGCAGTTTAACTTGTTTGCTTTGTCCAAGTTTCCCTCCACAGAGCAGCTGCTCTTCTTCCCCAGGTCAGTAATGGTATCCATTCCTTCCCAGACCTCCTTCATGTTGTTTTCCTGCAGTTTCTGTTCCACCTTCTTCCTGTATTCCTCCTTGGCCTCTTTCAGCCTGACTTTGAGCTCCCCCTGTACGCACCTCAGTTCTGCCTGGTTCCCCTCTCTGAACGCCATCTTCTTCCTATTTAGAAGGGTCTTGACATTGCTGGTTATCCAAGGTTTGTTGTTTGGAAAGCAGCGCACAGTTCTTGTGGGAACAACAACGTCCATACAGAAGTTCAGGAAGTCAGTCATGCAGTGTGTGACCTCCTCCAGATCTCCTCCATTCTGTGGACTCAAAGCAGTCTCTCAAAGCCTCATCCGCTTCTGGTGTCCATTTCCTGAAAGTGCGTGTGGCAAACGGTAGCCTCTGTACTTTTGGTTTGTACATTGGCTGCAGATGAATGAGGTTGTGATCTGATTTTCCTAGTGGGGGAAGGGGGGTGGCGCTGTATGCGTCCCTCACGTTTGCATACATGAGGTCTATTGTCTTGTTTTTCCTAGTCGGGCAATGAACAAACTGGTAGAAATTAGTCAGGGTAGAATCCAGTGTTATGTGGTTGAAGTCGCCAGATATCGCCATAAAAGCGTCTGTGTTCTGAGTTTGTAGCCTTGCAATTGAAGAGTGTATGATGTCACACACTACGTCAGGAAGTGCTCATGGCGGAACGTAAACACAGACAACAATGGCGTGTGAAAACTCTCTCGGCATGTAGTACGGCCGAAGGCTAACCGCTAGTAACTCCACATCCTTACAGCATGCAGTCTCTTTAACTGTCACATGTCCGGGATTACACCATCTGTTGTTTATGTACATAACCAGTCCACCGCCCTTCTTCTTGCCAGAAAGTTTATTGTCTCTGTCCAAGCGAGCCACACTGAAGCCCGGTAGCTCGACGTTAGTTGTTGGGATGCAGCTAGTTAGCCACATCTCCGTGAGGCATATTAGGCTACAGTCTTTGTAAAGTTTCTGGTTTCTTACCAGGGAAGCCAGTTCGTCCGTTTTGTTTGCCAGTGAGTTCACATTCCCCATCACCATCGATGGAATTGCAGGTTTAAATCTCCACTTCTTCTCCTTTCGTCTCGTCTTTACTATGCATCCAGATCTGCAGCCGCGAAAACACCATACTTCCTCTGGGATGGTAGTTTTAACGTTGCCAGCATATTTCCGCAATGCAAGCAGTTGTTTCCTTGTGTAAACAAGTTTGTTATCGCCAGAACAATGTAGCTGATCCATATCCATAGGATAGAATAAAATACACTCCTTACAGTGTGTAATCCGAAGTAAGGAAGTGAGCGAAAGTAAACATAAAAGCACTAAAACAGACAAAGAAAAAAGAAAACACACGGAGCTACTAGGATTGCTGCCACTTGCGTCGGCGCCGGAAGTGTAATAATAATAATAGTATAATAATAGGTAATAATAGGTGTAATAATAGGTATTTCTGTAGCCAGTCAGAAACATACAGTAATGGAGACATCTCAGGAAGAAAGATGTTGAGATATACTGCTCAGGGTCTTATCACAACCCCATTTCAAATTTGCTGGTGCGTAAATAACATTGGATGACTCACTAAACACCCACTCACGGTCCTCCATTTTCTGTGTTGCATTACCATAAATTTCTGTCATTCAGCCCCATGGGCCATAAAAATATGAAACTATGTCCATTATGCATGTAGGCTGGCACCCTATGCTTGTAGTACTGTGTGTCAAAATACGGAGACTACAGTAAGTCATATCGGAAAGAGTACAAAAGCAACTTTGTGTAAGTGTAAAAAGACAAGTCTACAGAACTTACAAGTTGCCTATAATGACTGTTTGAGGATTCTACTCAAGACCAAGATGCTGTAGTGCTAGTGCCTTGTTTTGTAATGTAAGGGGTCGGCACATTTAACGAGTCAAGAAGACTTATATAAATGTATGAATTTATTTGTTGTTTAAAACGTGTCAAAGAAAAACATAACCTTGATGCCAAATCCAAGTTATACAGTCACCAATATGGAGATATTGGATATTTTTACAATAATATTTGTATATTTTCTTATTATTTATATTTTTGTATGGCGACTGTTTGACTTTTCAATTGTATAGTATGTGTGTTCTCTCTGGACCATGAGTCTGTCAGATAAAGATGATCATGATGATATAAAACTCAAAGCAGGACAAATACTAAAAGGTCCAACAATAAAAGTTAGTTTTATACTCAAAGGGCAATGTCTAGTGATTTACTTTCATGATCTGTATGATTTCCACGGGAGCCTTATGCTGTGCCCAAAGTAACCATACATGCATTTTCAGCTTCTTTTATGCAATCGACCTTGTGCAGAGAAGCTGAAGACTGTTCATGATACATATTTGACTCTGTACTGTAGGCGTCTGTTTCAAATGGGTGAACATTTTTCTCCATGTGCCCTCCAGTGTGCTTAGACATCAAAGCCTTAGGAAATGGGAGGAGAGAGGCAGGCAGCAGAACAACGTGCTATAATTTGGAGTCATCTTCAAACATTTATTTTAACAAATTCAAAATTGGCATCCATCAGAAGAACAGTGATCGCTCTCATTATCATCATGATTATGATCATCACCATCATCATTGTCTTCTAGACCTAACGTGAGAATGCAGTTCCTTACTTGATTCTTGCACAACATTCAATCATGCTTGCTCTCCCATCCCACCAAATCACTGATGCCAAAATACACATGCTCACACACACACACACACACACACACACATATTGTACACACACACACACACACACACTATATCTGACCTCAGCGTCTGCAATGGAAGCTGAAGTAAATGGGGGGTGGGTGCAATAAATTTCCTCTAGAGTCTTACCCTACGTGCGAGGTTAGGCCAAAAGGCTAAGAGTCCCTGGAGTCCCTACTCCAACAAATACCATTTACTGCTGAAGGATGGACGGCGTCCATATGTTCTCTGATTTTTTTGCTGATCCTTTTCAATCTGATCTGATCCTTTCTGTGTCTATCCAAACCTCTGCATGAAGATTGAGTAGAAAAAGCTTGGTGCTAATTGACCAAAAGGGCCACGACTTACCAGGGCAACAGAATAACACTGTCGCCATCATTGAGATTTTCATTGCACTGGTAATGGCTTTGTAATGGTCCCAAAGTCAATTGTTTGCTCTGTTAAAATGTTTGTCTAGATAAAGGCGTCCGTTTTATCCAATAAGAAGGTCAAGAAAGAGAACAAGACAAGGCAGCATAGAGGAAACATGTCCTCACTGCAGGCCACTAAACATCTGATGTGTTCTATAGCTTTCGAACTAAAATATCTCCAAAAATATCTCCCTCTAAGCCTTTGAAGCTTGAGAACTGCAACCTGGGCCATGGTCTACGAGATATCAAAACAAGAACCACACTATTCTACTAAGAGGAGCCTTCCAAATACAAACTCCACAGGATTTGCAGAGGGGCTCCAACTGAGATAGATGGCCTCAAAACACATCAGGACAATGTAATGTCTGAAAGGGATAGACTGGCTCTTGTGTCTGTACAGCCTACAGACTACGTTTAGATGACATTAAGTTACAGTGGTCACAGCTGAAAACTAAGACAAGTATGAAAAGAGAAACAATGCGAGGAATTGGAAGAAAAAAGCAAAAAGAGTGAAAAAATGAAAAAACTGAGAAGAGAAAATCGAAAAGTGGGATTGCAGGCAGTGGAGGGGCTTTGAAAATTCCATTAAATTAGAGCTCACAGCCAAATCAGACCACTGCTATATCTCATAATCCACTGATATTATGATCTGGCAAAGGGACGGAGAATCCCTTACTGAAGTTAAAGCCACAGTAGGCTGAGGCAACATTTGAGGAATACAGCACTAATTCCAAACTGTTACAGTATATCAAGTAGCCTGCAGGCCTTGTTTTCCTTGCCACTGTGCCTTGCCACTGTCCCTCATTTGAGCAGAGGGAGGGCAAGAAAGGAGGGATACGCATGTACTCCTGAAGACAAACAATTTCTGGACTAAGACTAAGACAAAATTAAAAGAAAAAATTCTAAATAATGGGACAGTGGTGGCACAGGTGGTAGAGGCACCCAGTGGCAGGTTGGTGTCTTGAAGGGCAAAAATTTCAGAAATTCACATTCCCCGGTGGCAGGCCTTGCATGACAGCGGCATGCGAATGGCTGAAAGTGAAACATACATTGAGTGCTTGTAAGAGTAAAAAAAACACTATAACCAATTTACTATTTAAATTAACCAATTAACAAATTTACTAATTTAAACACTGCAACCAATTTACTATTTACTAATACAGCTATGGATTAATAACATATGAATTCAAGGTATGGTGGATTTCTTAATACAATAAGGCAGACCTGGCATCATTGAGACAGAGAAAAGAGAACAAAGCACCAGCTTTTCCCCCAAAGCTATCCCCAGCCTATGTGCTTCATGAGCAACTCACTAAAGAATACAAGATGCAGTGACCTCCGTTTTCATTAAAGTTCTCCATGGAGAGCGAACAGATCTTGTCTGAATTGACTAGTTCCTCACTGAGCAGATCACTCCCTGTCTGTCTATATGTCTGCCTCCCTAGTCCACATCATTTGCTTTCAATCTTCTCATTATTTTTGTGACATTACAGCCTGTGTCCTGTGAATTTCTGCTCTAACCTTTACATGCTTGAATGATTTTCTGTACAGACACACCAAACACACACACACAACTACCACTGCAGCTAGCTTCAAAGGCCACTAACCATAAAACAAAGAATACCACAGACTGACCACTCTGTAGCTCTAAATATTTGAACCAGACAGCCTGTGCAATCAGTATTGCGTAACCTCTACAGCTGGCTGGCCCAGCTTGGTAGGTGGCCAGATGCAACTCGGCAAAGCAAACCCATCTCGACGGAAACAACACACAGGAAATTGGCTAGCATTAGCACATGATTAGCTGCTAAGCCATCCTCTATTAGTACTACTGTGCCCCTAAGGAGCACAGCCATTAGCAAATAGTCTACAATTTGAGCTCTTTTCAAGGTTTCTCACTGCGGGATAGTGTAGAGTTTCTGTGGTTTAGGTCTAATGGGCTAAAGATGATCGTAATATGTCAGTTTCTACATATTTCAGCACTCCGGATAGGTTATTTGCTAATCTTCATGCACAGCTAAATATCTCATGGGCACAGGTAGAGCACCCCCAAGTAACTGCTTTAACAGCTTTTTCACTCTGTTAAAGTTAACTAAAGGGGAGACTGCTGCCTCTTAATAGTTTCAGATAATGGCATCCCATTTTGAAACATCACCGAGCACCGTAAAGGACAGGTAGAGGACAGTGTGTATGAGTGTAAGTGTGAGTAGAGGGTCTTGGGGTGTGTTTGGAGTCTTCTCTAATGGAAGAGTCGAACAGCAGGCCTGTGTTCTAACCACACTGCGCTCTGTGAGCATGAAAGTGATTCATCGCTGCCCTTTATGCGTCACGAACATTGAGATATACTTATGACTTTTTTTTTAATAAGAATATTTGTAAATCCCTTTGTAAATCCCCCCTTCATTTATCTGTTTATAAGGTGTCTGACTTAACATTGTATGGTATGTATGGATTACATAGTATGCGTGTTCTCTCTGGACCACACGTCTGTCAAATAAAGATGATGATGAGGTGTTTCGACACAGCTAACTCTTGTAGGCCAAATTCGCTCCGAGAATTTGGAGAGAGAGGGATGCAAGCTTATTCCGTGTCTGCCTGTGTTGACCTGAATTTTTGTTTTCATTTAAAATGCATTCACATTTAAATTTTTACAGATTCGACACAGAGACTTGTACCACTCTGTGACAGTTGCCTAATATAAATATATGCAGAAACATGCCCACACTAAGCCCTCCAGTGTTTTTACTTCTGTGTAGTTGAAACCATTTGCCCATTTCCATCAATGTGGTATTTTTGTAAATGTCTTTGTCCAGTGTTTCCCACAGATTTGAAGGCAATGTGTGGTGGTGGGGTCATCTGACCGGGTTGGGGGGGTTCACAATGATGTACTTCAACAACATCAGCATCCATCTGTACATCAGTAGATTAACTTTGTAGCACCAGATGTAACATTAACATTCAAATCATTAACACACACACACACACACACACACACAAACACACAATGATGCTTGTCTTTGCCTTGAAGCTGAAGATTTCATTCCTTCAGCAAACACATCACTGAGATAGGCCTAAGCCAGTTTAATCAGAAATGGTTCATCATTAAATTTTCCCACTGCCTCATACGTGCACTCTTCCTCCAAAAACACCTGTATCTCCGTTCTGAACTCAAGGACACGTGACAGCATTTTGCCACGGGAGAGCCACCTGTCTAGCCTGGGCCTGCCCATACTTCCTGTGACGCTACATTCAATTTCGCGAGCAAGTCAGTATGGCCATTGTGCCGATTTAGAGGAATTATTTTCCCAAATCTGTGGGCACCAATGAGAAACGAGCTTACGCATACGTCATCGGAATGAGTGGTCTGATTGGTTGTAGATTCGTCAAGTAGTATACAGAGGCATCTGATGGACGCAGCCCGCCTCCCAGAACACGTTTAGTATCGTAGGATGGCCAGACTAAGCTCCTATGAGCTCAGTCTACCACCTGGCTTCACTGTGAAACAGCACAGCTTTATGATCAGTCCCATCTCCACGCAAAGAGCGGAGAACAGTCGCACACCTTTCGTGAATGCAGCTTTCACCATTCACTTTTCCTACTAATGGTATTCTGCGAGGGTTCATTGAAAAAAAGTGGTGGGCTTATCAGCGTGATTTGGGTGTGAAGTCTTCAAGTGTCCGTGCAATGTTAGGCCTCATACTGTCTGCTGCCAGTTGTCTAAGACACAGAACACACGAGTCGCGCTTTATCCCCAACTGTGGATCCAAACGCATCATCATACTTTCTTTTTGGTTGACTTTTCGTTTTTTTAGTCCGCATGCCTTATTCTCATTCTCGCCAAATTTTGTGGCTATGCGCCCATATGCACCGCAAATACGGCATACCCATTTTGGCGCCACTGCTTGTATCAAATTCGTCCATTTTTTTAACCATTAAACATAATAGACACATTGTGTAGCCGTTGTTTAGCCTATGTAGCCCATGTCGCAATTTATGCCGACATTATTTTTTAAAAAAAACAAACAAAAAAAAAAAACCCGAAACTCGATATGTGGCAGCCGGTGTTGAATCTGTGGCGCACCGCCACAAATTAGTCTATGTGTGGAAAACACTGCTGTCCCCCTAGGGGTTAATAATGTTGTATTGTCAGTTTTTGACAACCTTGTTTATAACAAGTACATACAGTACAGTAAAGTATTAACATGTAGGCTACTTTTAAGAGAGTCACTGACATTTCAGAACACAGCCACCGTTTCAAAATCTGGACTGATTCAACAACATAATTGCCTTACAAATGGTGATGTTGACATGCTTCCAATGATGAAATCTGCAAACATCTAAATTACCAAAAATATTTGTATTCTTGATGCTCAGACTGAAGTAAGCAATTTGCAAGTCATACAACATCAAGCACTGCCAGAAGGATAGCCTAGACTGTCCCGAATAAAAAAAACGGCACTAAAATTATTTAATTAAAAAGTTCACTGGACCAGGCCGCAATACAAAGCATGGTCACTCCTTCAATACCCTTAGCCACCCATAGGCCCGTCTGGCTCCACCACTCCTGTTTAACATACACCCTTTATGTTTAGCCTTAAATCAACATGGCTGAAATTCCAGCTGGCCTCTTCAGGATAGATAGATAGATCCCAAAGGATATTTCAGAATGTACAGCCTGAAAACTCCACGTGTCTGTGTGTCTATTACTGAAAGCCAATAATCGCTTGGTGGTGAGAATATATAGATTCAAAGCCAAGCTGTCATGGTAACAAGAAGAGCTTCTAACAGTGGGTGGGCAACACAGTTTATTCGAGGCTTCGAGTGGCGGCTGAACAACGCGGTTGTGTACTTCACAGCCGCAAAAAGCTCCACAAACTGAAGGAGTTTGACAACAGAAAGGTCACAGCAAGTTGTGCATTTTAATGAGAGTTTGATAACTTAAGAGGGGGAGTCGTTTCTCCCGGGGGAAGGTTCCGGTCCTCTGAAGGGGCCCTTACTCACAGATGGCATACAGTGAGTGGGTACAGCAGGTGACACTTACCACTGAGTGTGTGTGTGTGTGTGTGTGTGACTGTGAGCACAAGAGTATTTTCCTCCCGACAATTCTGGTTGAGAGCAATACATTTCCCTGGATAAATATACTCATTTATTTATTCAGCATTAAGTGTCCACTACTGATTTTGGTTCTCTGCTGAAGGTGTAGCTAGACATCTTTAGAGCACCATCTGAAATACCAGCCAAAATGTGCCAGCTACAGTAAGGACACTGCTCAAAACAAAACATTAATCAGGGAGAGTGGTGGTGGCAGTGGCTAAACCCCATTGGGCACATGGAGGAGGAGAGGTTGGGGGGTTGGAGGGCAAGGCTGGTACAAAGGATTTGAAAATCACAGCGCCTACTGCTAATAAAAGACCTGTTGATTAAGAGGCTGTACCTAGCAGATGGGATTGACTCGAAGCACATCGCCACCATCACTGGCTGAGTCCTCTGCGACACTTCATCAGAGAGGCCTTACTCACACGCACAAAAAAAAGCCTTTCATTACAGGCAAGTGGTCAAATGCCTGACAAAAAAGACTTCACTATGAAATACTGTTGGCACACTGATGCCGCAAGAAAAATAAACTTTTCCTTGGGTGACAGCAGCACACACTGCTAATGGCAAACGGACATTTATACAGAGCAAGAACTTTAAAAATGCACAGTGCTCAAAGCACTTTACAATGTATGTCTCACATTCACCCATTAAAAAATAATAATAGAAGTCCACACACTGGAAACTCCTCAACTGTTTATTTGGTGACAATCTCATTCACCCATTCAACCCTTCAAATCCTATTCAACCCATGCACACATACAGCGGTGGCAGAGGCTGCCATGCAAGGTGCCAACCTTCTCAACAGGAGCAATCTGGGGATCAGTGTCTTACTCAAGGACTTGCTTCAAGGACTTGCTTCAAGGACTTGCTTCAATGGGGTCAGGCAGAGTGGGGGCTTAAACTCCCACCTGCACCTCATGTACTGTATTTTGGTCTCAGTACAAGCATAACTGTTTTATGTCAGTACCAGCATAAATCAAAGGTGACAGGAACATCCAACATTGTGCATAATGAAAACAGGCAGATATTTGCACAGTGTGTGCAAAAGATATAGCTTCTTTCCCTCCTCCTCTCCCCCCTCCCCTCTGATATGCCTTGGAGCCATGTTCCTAGCTGTGGTGCAGTGGAGTGACACGCGCAAGCTGACTAAAGATAGTCTTGCTCGCTCTACAGTTGCACCGAGGCTGTCGATAAGGTTCAAAATTGTGCGTCTCTGTTGCATGGACTCTCTTCAGCAGCAATCAGAAGTCAGGAGAGCTGCAATTCAGGGATGCCTGCAGCAGGATTAAGACATATATATAAATAGAAAGCAATAACTCTCCACATACATACAGTATATACACACACTCCTTCACTCACCACCCACCCAATACAGATAGATTGTACAGGAAGCTTATGCAAAAAAAATGGGTAAGGGAAGTGGGGCCTATTCTAGAAATTTATAGTCTACCATTTGGATCAGGCACTGGGATTATATTCTGTTTTGTTGAGCAGTTCCTTAATCCTCCAGTTTTGCAAGAATAGAAAGCTGGAGGAAAGGTGAAGTAGGGAGGATGTTTTTAATGGAAAAACACGGCTTATGGGAAGAGATGGAGAGGAAAGGAAGGGAAACCTGGAGAAATGAGGGAAGAGGAGAGGATAGCAAGTGAGGAGAGGACGGCAAAACTGAAATAAGGAACTGTATGTCAAGCTGATAGAGAGTGATGGCAGACTGTCAAGGCACTGTTTCTCCTAGCCAAACACTGGGCAACGGTTATGAATCAAAGCAAGAGTTATGACGGGGCACCCGCCAGCATCGTGAGCCATTGCCAACCCTGATCACCAGCCTGCCGCCTCAACCATCAGTTAATCACAGACGGCCTGAGCGGAATCGCCTGAGTGAAAAGGGCTATGAATCAGCACTCTCGTGATGGTGGCTTTAGCCGTCAGAGCGGTCTCCTTTGTGAGTGTCTCACGGCCGTGAGGCGATCGTCCTCGCCTGGTAGCGCAGATAACGGTGACGCGGCCCGCTTTTGGCCATTTTCTGTTGGTCTTTCTTTGTTCTCTAAATTAGTGAGCTCATAAAAGGACTATGACGACACACATACACACAATGCATTTTTTCTCACGCTTCATCTTCACAAGTCTGAGTCTGAAGAGGTCAAGGCCTGTTCTGCTTTAAGAGAAAAGAACCCCTTTCAATCAAAAAATAAGAATAACAACCGCTGAACGCAAAATAACCCAAGCAATAACGAGTAGTGGGTACAGAGCAGAGCAGCCTGTGTGCCTATGGAAGGTTACAGCTTGCAGTACACACACATGTTTATTGCTCTTACACTACCAAACACTATCAAGCCCCACTCACCATACCCACCCAACCAAACTGTTAAACAGCTTAAACTACAAAATGGCCTGATTACAGTATACACAAATAATATCTATGCATTCATTTGAATAGAAGCTTAAAATTAAGAAACAAACAAACTAAAACCCTCACTTGGCAGGGACTTGACAAGGAGATTAGAACCCAACAAGCCCCCCCCCCCCCCCCCCCCCCTAACCCAGATCAATCTGTAACAGTGTAACAATTGTGTGACAGCGTCTGCAAAGCCCCTAGCTCTTTACCAGGCCAATATGCGCAGTCACAATAAAGGCCAGTCCTTAAGTGTTGTTTCGGGGCAGTGCCACTGGTTGAAGAGAAAAGCTTGTTTATGACCGTTATGTATTGTTTGGAAGAGTTTATAGATTTTTTTTTTTTTTAATCTAGTCTACCACAGTAATGTAGCCTAATCTTAAAGTAGCCTACTATTACTGCAATCGACGATGGAGTTAGGCTGCATTGCTATGCAATGTTTTTCGCTCAACTTTTTTAGTACAGTTCCTACATTTCCTGTTGAAATCTGACACATAATTGTGAGAGCCTGTGAGCATAAGGAAACGTGTAGGCTAACCCTCACTATCACGCCGACTGCTTGTCGTCATTAACATTACCCTATTAACGTTAACGTTAGTCGAAATGATTTCCCTTGTGACAAGTAATAATCCTTTCATATAACGTAATGCTCAAGGAAACACTAACGTTAAACGCCATGTAACGTTAAGTATAAACGACGTTACCGCGGATAAACTCCTACCGTAGGCTCGTTTCTAACTCCTGATGACACAGTTAAGTGACAAATTGACTAACGTTACACTGGAGTCGTGGAGTTTATGTAGCCCATAAAATACGGTCTAAATATAAAACAGTGTCTATATATATGACATCAGTGTATTCTTCCTGCTTTATGTAGCATAGGTCGAGTGATAAGGACTGTAAAATATAGCCTGCTTTACATTATGCTACAGCAGAGCTCATTAATCCATCATGCTTCAATGAGCAACCTCGCGCGTGACAAAATGTCGGTGTTCAAAGCAGATCCTGTTTTTCTTCCAAGTTATATTTCTTGCAATAGACTACAAAGTTTGCATAAAAGCCAGAAAATTCTAGATACTTACCTCTTCTACAGTGAGTGGCATGCATATCCTGTACTCCTTCAGCAACATCGCTGTTGGTGGCTACAGACGCGTGTGTGATGCTGTGATCGAATCTTCCTCCTAGAGTTCAACCCCAGTTGTCAAAGCTAGCTCAACTCTGATTTTGCTGGACTAAGCATGCAAATAGTCCTGCGCGGGGGCTGTGTACCAAAGCGGAAATAAGCAAATATCTGTTGATGTCTTTCTTCTTTCTCCCTTACAATAACAAAATATGTCCTGAACACCGCACAGTAGCTACAACTGTTTTCGGACTTGTCCGCTCTAATAGACGGGACAGGATGAAAAAGTCACGGTCAAAATGCGCATCAAAACGGTACTGATGACATGACCACAGAAAGAAAACGGAAGAATAAAGCTCGTCGGGTAATGCTTTAAAAGGACAAATGGCCGATTATGAGATTGGGTTCCAACTGCTGTTAGAACATACCACAGATGCGTTAGCTACCGAGGAGTCATCTCTTACGCGAGACAAAAAAGCGCAACCACTCGCATTGGGTTCGACACAAGTTTGGCGATGTTCGACCTTCTCCCCCCTACGTGCCCCTTGCATGTAGTGGTCTGTCCACCGATAGGTCCTGGCTAAAAACTTAACCCAATCTCACGGCCATCCACAAAGCTGTCAGTTCACTATCGGAAACCAACGACTGTCCGTTTTGTTGCCACGAAATCATGCTCCTTCTCCTTCTCCACGCGGACAGGAAATACAGAATATGCGCGCACCTCACTGGCAATTCTGCTCGTGATGAATTCCAGTAACGTCAGAAACGTGGGCCAATAGTATTCATGTATGTACAGGAGAAATACATTAATTTCAGTTCAGAAATAGTTATTTTAATGCTTAAAATGGGAAAACCTTGCTTAAAGCAGGAACGAATCAATTAATAACAACTAACTACTTCACAGAAGGACCTTATTAATTAAGTAGGCTAGTGCGATGTTTATGTTCATATGCAAATTATGATGTCGTAAGTGAATGATTGATAGGACCCCCGGAAGAACAGCTGGTGGTTTGACCAGGCTTATGGGGATCCCAAATAAAACCTAAACCATTAATAATATATCTTCATGTTTTATCCCGTTACCATCCATAGACATCTAAAAAACAATTTGAAACCGATGGATGCACAGGAAAACTTTCACTACACCTATTTTTTTTATTTATTTATTTTTTTTACACCTTTTAGTATCTATTTAGACAATACAACTCCTTTGAAGATCCGAATACGAATTGTTTTGACTTCCAAGGTAGCCTATGTCATGTTTGTGTCTCTTATTCAGGCGTTAGCTGGTGCTAGGCCTACACAAATACACATTGTTTTATGATGAATTTCCTGGATTCAACAGATAGCCAACGTAGTAAACCAAACATCTACGCTTAGATACGTGAAAATAGTAGCCTACTTTAATGGTAGGCTAATCAATTATGTAGCCTTCATTTTGCATCTGATGTGGTAGCGAATGAATAGGCCATACGATCATTCTGTGGAGTAGACTAGGCATTCATAAAGGCAGCAGTGGCATCTGCTGGTATTTTAGTTTAATACATAGGTCGAGGTATTGAAAAAAAAAAATCCGAGCTTTAGCGTCTACAAACATGAGACAGTAAAAGTTATGGCGTATTAGTTATTACATTTTACTAGTGGATAAAATGTAATACCCCCCTTTTTTTATTTTGTATTTATGGTTATGCTTGTGTCATTCGATGCCAGGAGTAACTTCAAATCAAGCAAACAAACATGAAAGCCCAGGGTCTTAGCTTTCATTTGAAACCAATTTTATGTTTCTAGGTAAAGGGGTTTTCAAGTTATAAACTTTTGAATGTCAGTAGGCCCTCTTGTTTTCAAAAAGTTCCCATGGGAGTTTACATAGGGGTCCCAAGCAAAACGCATAGACATGTCTTTACAAAAATTATTGTGAAAAGTCATATTTTTGGTCTTTTGACTTACATTTTTTTATTGATTTGGGGGTATCATAAGGATGGTACCTTCATATCTTAGTTAGTTCATTGACATTTGAAATGAGCGGGGAAAAAAAAAAAAACTTAGTTCCAACCTCTGTAACTCTGTGTCCATAAGTCACAGAAACATAAATATTCTTCTAGAAAAAAAACTTGAGGGTGTCACTTTTCCAATAGTAATGAGGCACATCCCTGAGTCTAAAACTATGTAGGAACTGTCAAGCTTTTAATTTGGGTATGCCATTATTTTTGAAAAATAGGAAAAATAGGGCGTGCATTAACAGGTTAATTAATATTCAACATCAATAAATGAACGTCAATGTAATAAAATAAAATAGGCTACCAAGTAAAAGGGATTTTTTTTTTGTTGTCATAGTGATCATAACCCTAGGAGCTGGAGAGACAGTGTCATTTTGAACTAAACTGACACTAATTAATTAAAATACACCACTGATCCAGACCAGGAGATCAGGGATCTAAAAAGGTAAATGATGTGGGCTACAGCAAGCATTCCAAAAAAGTATTTGACCTTTTTCATATGCCATTAAAAACATCTTCAGAACCCGTGCATACAATAAGGAACATCTTTATTTAAATCACTTTATAAATCATAATTACAAAGCCAGAATACCATTTTTCAACACCTTGCTGTCCATTAACCTAAAGAATGTAGGACAAAAAAATCAAATCTAAATTGTACACACAAAGCCTGCAAACAAAATAATTTGCACCATTGAATTCAACAATATCTCAACAGTTGACAGAGTGAATGAGGTCAACGATATCTTAAACAGTTTCCCTAAACTACAACTTCACCAGACCAGTCATGCACCACTATGGCATATGACTAGCATCTGTTTCTATTTGGCTCTGTGAATGTTCTGGAATCATTTCTAAGTAGATTAGTTCATACTTCATAATGTCTCCTCATCAAATCTTTTTTGTGTTTCAAGCACACAGTTTGGAAAAAAAAATCACTTCTTAGAGCACCAGCAAAATAATTAAAGAAAGAAAGAAAGAAAGAAAAAACAAAAATAGGAATTTGATTCGTACCAGTAGCAAGTCATTTAAGGCGCAAATAGGCTTTAGCTTTAAAAAGGTCAACCTGGGACATGTCCAGTTTAAAATTACAGATTAAGTACATTAATCGATTTCTATGACACTCCATGTAAACAAGCCTTGTTAAAGATATGACATCATTGTGTAGTGTGCAGTCTCTGCCATGACAAAATAAAAACAGCCACTGGGTAGTTTGAATAAACATCCACTTCACAGAACAAGTGTATTCCAAACTGTGTGAGGCTGTGTGAGGATTAAATGTGTGAAAGGGTAAGAAAAAATCTCATCTTCTTGATTTACAGGAGCAGCTGTACGTCTGTAAAAGCCTTCTCAACACCCTTAAGGATTAGGCCCAAGTTGCCTTTTTTTGTTTGTTTCTAAAGGTTTATCAGCTACTGTAAGCGCATTGACAAGGCAACGCTACATCCATGACTTCATTAAACACGTGAGTAAGAGTAAACAGCTTCCATGATTACTTCAACAAACAAATCAGTGCCATTTTTCTCAACAAACGGTTAAACAGGTTAAAGAGTTCTGGACAGAGGCATTTTTTTTATTAATTAGGTGCTGGAAAATTCTATTGAGAATAGGCAATAATGGCTTCAATCATACAATTCAGAAATCAAACAATAATTTCCATCTCAATAATATTTTACTTCACTTATAGTGTACAAAGATGAATGTGTCTTAACCAAAAGGATACACTCTGCATAAGTCAAATTAGTAAGTACATGTACTATAGCTTCATAGCATAGACTTCAATGGCATACAGACATCATCCACCTCCTCCACCAAGGAATGCAACACAACTACATTCATTTGGAAGTGTTAGGTCCAGGTACCCAAGTGTGAAATTGTGATGTGCATTGGCATCAATGTCATGTGCAGGTATTCAGTTACGGGCCCTCTTTGTGTGGCAGTACAGTAGGTCCACTGGAACCTTTGGAAGGCTTTGGTGATACAAGTTGCTGTGCTGATAACCATGCTGAGGCAGGGATAATGGGGGAGTGGGGGACTGTCTAACATGAGTGTGTGTGTATAGTGGGGGTGTCTGCTGGGTGTGTGTGTGCGTCTGTGTCTGTATGTGTATTGAAAGGTTAGCGGGAGAGTGGGTGTGTCTGATAGGTGTGGGTGTGTGTCTGTGTGTTGTTGTGCTGGACATACAATTCTATAGGCCGTTAAAAAATAGCAATTTAGTGAAATTACTTTAACCAACACACCGTGTGTAAAGAGACACACTTAAAGCTAAAAAAAATAGGACGTACATCCAGCAATTGGCTTTTGGAAGGCAAAAAGATTCTGTTTAAATGGCACCTACACAAGCACGCGCACACACACACACACACACACACACACACACACACATATATCTGGTGTAAGAATTTGTAGCATTTCTTTTTAGACTTCCTTACAACCTCATCTTGGGGTATAAGAGCAGTGGGGAAACAGTGTTAGCATGAGTAGGGAAGGGACTGTCACACACAGACACACATGCATCAATTATGTGCCAACAAACAATAGGGTCCTACAGACGCTATAGTACTGAATCTAACTTCTTTTAGTGTTTTAAATAATAGGTGCTATGCACACACACACACACACACACACACACACAAAGTAGGTCTCTTGCACAGAATCAGGGGCACTGCCCCTGCTGTAGTACTACATAAGCGGATATAAGTGAACCTAAAGGAGAAGTTTGGTGTGACTTGATCCATAGCTTTATTGTTCCAGGTCACTAGGTCACTGACATGAGGAAAAAAAAGCAAAACAACTGATACTTACAATAAATGAATGGGGCACAGTGACTTACTTTCAGTTTAATTTCACTATGCCCTATTCACGTAATCAGCTCATCATCAAATTTTCAGGTTGTTTTTCCCAACAGACAAATTCACACCAAACTTCTCATTTAAGTGAAAACTTAGAGCTCAGAGCTCAAGGTTCTCTCCTGCACCAGACATGCATCTCTCTCCGACACCAAAATCATGGTGATGCTTCTCCTCGGTGTCCGGTAAATGCTCCAACTCATCACCGCCTGTTCTTCATTACCCACAATCCTTCTGGCTTCCAGGAATTCCTTTTCTCCCGGTCAGGCAGCCTAGTGTCATGATTCAAGACATTTTCAGAATTCCATCACGAAGATGAACTTGTTTGGTCTCCATGGTTTTTCTACTTCTCTCAATCTGGAGATAATATATAAAAAAATATCTCCCAGCAGCAATGTGGAAGTTTTTACTTCATGGCGTCACGTATTAAGGTTATGTATTCCTTCAACATAATTCTTTATTTCCTTCTTTATGTAGGTCAAAATAGTTCAGGTCCCATCCCTTACAGGAATGTGCTGCCCGTGCAGAAGGTGCAGTTGGTAGAACTCCTGTGTGTTTGTGTGTGTGTGGGTTGAGATGGTGTGGCATGGGTCAGCTCACTGTTGGGGTGCGTGTTGAATACTGTAAGACCATCACAGGTTGTTGGAGCGTGCGGGCTCGCCCGTGGAATAGTTTGGCTGAGACCGCGGGTCCCTGGCTGAGTGCATGATGTGGAGCCACACGTCGTCCATGTTGGGCATCACCAGGATTTTCTGCGTGGGGTGGGCAGAGAGAGATGTAGAGCATGAGAGTTCGCCTGGGATACAACTGAGTACGCACAGTAATGCTGGGTGTCAATCACATGGTGCCATATGTGTCGTCATGTGTATCTGTACCAGTGTAGCTGGTTTTGAAGTTTTATTGCCAAGTCCAATATCGGCAATATATAAAAAAATATATTGTGATCAAATTACCCAGCCCAAACACACACACACACACACACAAAGCCACACACACACAGAGCACAGAGTTGATACCTGGAACTCCTGATAGAGTTTCTTCTCAATCCAGTCAGTGACGTGTGCAAACGTGACCTCCCTCTCTCCCAGTTTGGGCCGCGCCCTCAGGTCGAGCTGTGGGGGGGTGCGAAAACCATACCTGCAGCACATAGGTGTATTTCAAGGCATGAAAAACTGACACCAGAACTAGATTTGTATGAATTACATAGGAGTTGCATGCTACTGAACCGGTTTCTGTAAAACTGAGCTGAATTTGGCAGATAACGTTCGTATTCACATGATGTTCTTGACCTCACCTCATTCATTATTCCCGTACAACAGCACACCAGTTACCGTTAAACTTCTTAGATCTCAAATGAAAAAACCTCTTATGCGCTATACAACTAAACTTGCCTTGTCTTACCTAACCTTACTTATACCACAATTAGAATTTCCTAATGTGATTAGTTTCAGATAACTGCATAACAATGAAGTAGGTCCACTTTCCTGATTAACACAGGTTATGATTTACTGGCCTGACCGACATTCATTGCCTAACTACATTAAAACCGAGATTTTTAAGTCTGTTGTACTGCAACTTACAACTTATTAAAAAAAGACAGGTTAATAAAAGTTATGTTATATGTTTATAATCACACTTATAATTTTATATGTTACATGTTATATTTTACATGTTTTATGTTTATAATCTCACTTATAATTTTGCCTAAAGTGACTTGATACGGTAAAAATGTGTCTAGATAATGGATATCAAAACAATGCATACACTTTTACTCAGACTAGTTTATTCCTTTTTTGGCCAGCAGGTGGCATGCAAGTTCTATACAAGAGACTCAGGTTGAACAGCAGATGACCATAAGAGGGGTGCTAAAAGTAATAATACAATATCACAACAGGGCCTACACGATTGCTGTTAGCACTTGTCAATACTACTCATTCCATACCATATTCTGTCAGTGGGGGGTGGAGGTATGTTGACAGCCAGTGTCCCACGGCACTCCTGCACCTCAACAGTGAGTAAGAGTGGTGTGTTAGACACCTCCTCCATCTTCTTTTTGATGAACTCTGTCTCCGTGGCCTTCTGGAAATACTTGGACTTGGTGATCTTGTCCACAAAGCGCATGATCTTGCTGGGCCTGTGGACTCCCACAAAGCTGTGGCAACAAGAAGGCATCTTGGTTTACACAAACGTTTACTGTCCCCCTTGTTGCTGTTAACCAGCAACACATTTCTAGAAGGTGTTGGAACGTTGGTGGTTACGCCACTGGGTGTAACACCAATACAACCAAAATGGAAACAGAATTTAGCAACCACAATTTCTGCAAAAGAAATCCAGGGCACACATTAGAAAAACACTAAAACATTCTAAAATACACACAAAAAAAAAAACAATAATAAAAAAAGTATATTCGTCTCCCACATGCCTCCTCATATGATTAGTTAGTCTTACAGCGCTGGCCTTCAGTTGAACTGAGGGAGCAAGCAGCCATGTTTTGAGTCATTAGTGATCTCTTACCCTTCGGCTCCAGCCGTCTGGTCCGGTGTCAGCTCTGAGGGGTCCTCCTCATCCGAAGAGCCTGCGCTAGAGGACTCCTCATCACTGTCCGCCAGACAGTAGACTCTTGGTCTGGAGCTAAACACACACACACACACACACACACACACACACACACATATATTTAAGAGGCAATTACAGTAAAAGCCTGCCTTTTAAATGCTATGCATATAAAACATACACAAAACTAAATATGACATCTCTTTAGGGACATGCTACCATGCTTACTCTTCTATGATGACAAAAACATGGTGACTGACGGACAGAATAAATGTGGCAAAGTGGTGATCTACTCTACTTCATGAGCTCACTTGGTGGAACAGCATGCTTTCTAACAGCTAAACCTTTTCGATGGGTTATAGCGGCTGGTTGTGACTGGAAAAAAAAAAGAAAAAGCTGTGAAAAAATATTTAGAACTAAGAGTGTGAGCAGACACATTTTCCAACCTCACAAAAAATTATGAGACGGCGAAGAGACAACAGAAGTAGGCCGAGGTCTCAAAAGCAACAGGAAGTGCGTGAGGGAAAAAAAAAGATGAGAAAAAGGCGAGATGAAATGCCAAGCGCTATGGAAGAGAAACCGCCAACAGAGGTACTCACTGTGTGTGAAAGGGAAAAGATGAAGAGAAGCGCAGAGATGCATCCAGAGGAAAGCAGAGAGAGAGAGGAGAGAGAGAGAGAGAGAGAGAGAGAGGGAGAGGGAGAGAGGGAGAGAAGAGAGTTAAGTCAAGAACTAAGAAAACTTAGGAAGCCAGTACAAAATAGGCACATGAGAAAGTTCACCGTTCAAGTTCAGATCAGACATTTTTGACCCAGAGGCCCATTTTCACACCCCCAACCCAGACTGTAAAACCCGACACTTTCACTCTCACTGTTACTCTCGCTCTTGTTCTTGCTCTCTTACTAGCACTGGGACCCTGAGGGAGGAACTCTGGCTGCACATGTAGTAGAAGGTGCCGGAGCAGAGCGTTGCAGAACAGGAAGTGGTTGAGAGGAGGAGGAGGACTGCAGCACGACTGGTTTGCAGTTTGCATGTATTGCGTTGCATTGAGGCCTGCTGATGGCAACCACTATTGCAGCGTGGCTACATTTTACATTAATCTAAAGCTATTACTTGTGTAACATGTGATTATGGATGCGTCTCACAGTCATCTAACCAAAAATGGCTAAAACAGTAACAGTATATAGATGATAGATAGTCATACTCTGCATTTAGAACAAAAGATGTTACCTAGTGTTCTCTCTCCCACACACACCTTAGTATGTCTCACCCTTCTTTTTTCTCTCTCTCTCTCTCCATCACACACACACACACACACACACACACACACACACACACACACACACACAAAGCTTAGCGTGTCTTACCCATCTTTGCCAAACTCTCCAAACCAGTCTCCTTCCTTCCCGAGGCGGGCAAGGTTCATCTTGGTTTCCAGCGTCATAAGGAAGGAGCCTTTGTAGGAGATCTCCAGGTCAAACCACAGACCTGTCAACACACACAGTCACCAGACCCATCAGCATCTTCTAAGGGTTAGAAGGGTCGGGGAGGAGAGAAAACAGTTAAGTGGATGAGATGGAGGAGGATCAGGATGAGATGGAGGAGGGGGTGCTGAAGGAGGTGCAAGAAGTGGAGATGGACCACACATCTCATGGCATCGCCAGCTGAACCAATAGGAGATGACATTAGAGCCTCAACACCTCAACAACCCGTGTTTGGTTAGAGAAAAAAAAGTAGGCTGACATAATTTTGTTTATACTTTTAGTTTCAATTGTTTTTGTTTGTGTGTGTGTTTAATTCAAGGCGCCCGAGTTTGTGAGGTAAAGGTGCTTGTGCCTGCGTTATCTGTGTAAGATGAGCTTGTGTGGTGTGTATGGATGTTGCATAGCACAGTGTGGGTGGGTGAGGGTTTTTTTTTAGGCAAACTTTGGAGAAGTAGAGAGCTCAGGGTGTCTGACTGTGAGGCCTGCTGGGAGGATGGGCCAAGTCTGATACTGTGTGTGTGTGTGTGTGTGTGTGTGTGTGTGTGTGTGCATTGGGAGAGGTACCTCACACTGAGGCCAGCATCTCTCAAATCCACCCTCAGCTCAGTGCTCACCACATCACCCTCATCCCTCTCTTTCTACTTCACATCCCTCCATCTCTATGCACACCTTCTCTCTTTCCTTTTTTCTCCCCCTTTATCGCCCTCTCACTCATCTCTCTGTTCCCAACCAACAGCCTTCCTTGCCTTATATTCTCTCTCTCTCTCTCTCTCTCTCTCTCTCTCTCACCATCTCTCCGTCTCTGCCTTGTTTCCTCAAACCCTCCCATCAAGCTTTTCAAGCTTTCTCTTTCTCCAACCTCCTCTCTATCCATCTCTCTCCCTCTCTCTCTCTCCCTCCCTCTCTTTGAGGCTCTGGCTCCCTGCCTGTGTCTTCCTCTGGGCGTCAGGGGTGCAGGCAGAGCCAAGGCTGAGAGTCAGATCAGGAGGGGTCAGCCTCCTCTCCTTCTGGCTGACAGGAGGGAGCAAAGAGAGAGAGTGAGGGGGAAAGAAAAAGGAGAGAAAAGATTGGGGGGAGTGAAGGGAGAGAACGAGAGGCAGAGAGATCACAGAGCCCTTTGAAATAAGGGGGAAACAGTTGGACATCGCTCCACGGACCTCCTGGCAAAAAGGAGAGGGGGCTGCGTTTGAAGTTGGCAGGGGACCCTCTCGCTCTGTGTGTGTGTGTGTGTGTGTGTGTGGTTGGAGAAGTGTGTGTGTTTATGTGATGTGAGAGTTCTCTCTCAAACATACACAAACACACACACACACACACACACACACACACAATAATCTGTGTTATACATCTGTGTTGATTTGACGCCTTTCTGCTGATGTTTCCGATAAGTTGACTGGATGGGAATGTCTTACTGAGCCCCCCCCCCCACCCCCCCCCCCCCCCCAACCCTACGCCCCCACCCCTCAACCCCCAACCTCCCATGACCACGGGCATTAGTTCAACCCCATTATAAATCAGTTTCTGTTAAGGAGACACAGCCCACAAACAACAAGGCGGAGGTGACTGGAGGTATGGCATCAGTAAATTTACCGGTAAACAACCACTGTAGGGTGTCTCTGTTCCTGAGGCACACATGTTGGCCTGAGAGAGAGATAGCCTTCATCAGTGAGCACAAGGAGAGCAGAGTGTGCCCAGACTACTGACTAGTGTCTTTTTCATGCCCAGACTACTGACT
>JAGFZM010000497.1:517457-534555 GCA_017657215.1 Limnothrissa miodon | reverse complement strand
CACACACACACACACACACACACACACACACACACACAGACTGATCGGAGGCGGCACTGGGCGCTCAAAATAGGGTATGAGAGGGGCCTCCGTCGAAGCGAGCGTGTGAGCAAGCGTGAGTCACCTAATAACAAGGCTATGAACCCTACTGCATCATGGGCCAGGGAGAGGGAGGCAGCAGCTGATGACTTCCTTTAACTTTACACAGAGAGAGAGAGAGAGAGAGAGAGAGAGTGAGTAAGGGGGTGAGTGAGTGAGTGAGCAAGGGTTGAGTAAAAGAGAGTGAAAGACAGGAATGAGAAGGAAAAGGGAACAGGAAAAGGAGTGAGCAAAAAATAAGAAAAAGGGAAAGACCAAAAGTATAGATAAAAGAGAAAAAGAGGAATGCGAGAGAGAGATAGATGGACCTATTTTGGTCCCCTCTTGAGAAGTGAGTGGGATATTTGGGATGGTACAGCAGGTGGGTGGCAGTTACCAGGGTAATGGCTGACATGGTGATGGCCGCCCACGCAGCTCTTAATTGGGGTGAGCTCGCCTGGTGTGTTGACAGAGGTAGAAGAGAGGTAGAAGGGCATCGCAGGACTACACACACACACACACACACACACTCAAAAGTCTTGAACCCAAGATCCAACCCCTCCTGCTGATGGTGCAAGTCAATACACTACAGCGAATCAATAAGCAGCACACAGCCAGCTACTTCCTAGACTTCCTGTGAGGTCTTCATGATCATGCCATGTCTCCATGATCTGCCTGTGTGTGTGAGTGTGTGTGTGTAGAGAGATATATTGTATAAAAATCAAAATAGTGTGTTGAACTTTTACACTCACGGCAAGCAATGCAAATAACTTAGTTTGTTTAGGAGCAGTCTACTAGTCTACTAACTGCTCAAGAGTTTCTGGCCAGGTGCTCTATCCATTCCTTTCCCTTTACCACGTTTCATCTTTCCAGAGAAGGGTCCAGAAACAAACTAAGACACAGGTGAGCACATCCCAACTTCCCTTCTACAGGCCAATATCCTCCCTAGATTTTGCAGATACTGTAAAAATAGGTATGTATATACAGACAGAATATGCTATGATAGAGATGAAAAAAAGAATGCTTTTTACTGCCAGCTGTTTAATATCTACATTATGCAATCAAGCGCCCCCTATTTTTCAGACTTTTATCGTTTATCTCTTACCATTCCCAAGGGAAGGACTAAGACTGGAAGACGCAAGTGCAGCTTCAAGGTGTTCTGGACTGGGAGCCAGTGGACTAATTGGACTAGCTGGACTGCGAGCTAGTCCACAAAGTGTAGGTCAACTGGGTGAGGTCATTATCCACAGTTAACGCAATCAACTCTTTTTCAACACTGTACTTTGCACACTTTTAGATAAAGTCCTTTCTTCCTTTATTTTTTCTTTGCCTTCTTCACTTTTTTACTATACTGTACTTCAGTCTTTCTCTGAGCAGTGGCTCTTTCGTGGTGGGAGTTGGAATCCATTTTCTCTTTTATTCATTTTTTCAGGGCAAAGAGAGAAGAGAAGGAGAGGTGGAGGACACGACAGAAGGGTGGGAAGAATGAGAGAGTGAGAGGAAGAGTAGATAGATCTAGAAGTACGGGAGAGAGAGAAAGAAAGGCACAAGAGGGGAGTGTCTGAGCTGTCTGCGGAAATTCCATCAAGCCAAATGAAAGCTAATTTCAATAAACCTCGCCAGTTTTGGAAGGAGTTTGTTTTCACTACTATCGCTAACAGGAATCTCAGTTACGTTACTGCAGTGACATACAGTTCTTAACATACTTGCTCAGTGGCATCAGGTTTAACTAGAGAATACAATTCCAAGAAATCATCCAGCGCATTACTGGTTTTGTTACAGAGTCAGAGCTAGTGAGAGAAGTTGCCTGTGGTTGAAGCACTGACATTGAAATATGAACTATAGCACAGCTGCTTCAAATGTAAGTACAAAAGGCAAAAATAATAACTAAAAAAACAGTTCCACATAATATAGGTCATGTTGGTCTGATGTTCACCAGAAAACCATTAGAGGCTATCATTGCACAATTTTTGCTATTTAATTAAGTTGTCTTTTAAACCATCAAGAAAGCCGTCAGGTGTCATTCACTGTAAAAAATGCTCAAGCCTTTAGCCCTAAATGTGACCGAAAAAATTAAATAGGTCTTGGAGGTGGCACTACTTAAAGCCAACTTTATGGTAGCGTGAGAAATGAAAGTGGAAAAAGAGCTTCAAATACCATTCAGTTAGTAGAAGATGTGCATTCACAGTTTGGCCTATGCTGTTCTCATGTTCTTGCCAACAGAATTCTGCAAGCTCATACAAGAGGTCTATGATTACAGCGATCACACTGGTGGTCAAGATGTCATGATACTCAATTCTAAATATATGAGGGATAATGAAAAATAGATAAATGTATAACTGTAAACCAATGTAAACCAACGAGTAAAGGCTTAGGAAATGCAGTTTGAGCACGCAAACAGGTAGGCCAAATCTTGCACCTAGTTCAAGTTAGTGGAATTGTTTTAGCCTCTTCAGCCACTACTTCAAACGAGGTTTAAAACACCACTTGCACCACTTTCAGCAACTGATAAGACTACCCATAATACATAATTACGAATAGTAACATATCTTTACTATGTCTAGAGGACTGCTCAATGAAGCTCTTTTTGTGGTGTGTCTAGGGACCCCTGGAAACAGACAGACAGACTGACACACACACATACACACACACAGAGACACACAAATCCCTGCTCTTTACACCTGCATGAAGCTTTTCCACTCATCAATAGAAGTGATTTTTTAATTCCAGCTTGAAAATCAATACCTAGTCTACAATAGCAGGTCACATGACTTTAACCACCATGTAAACTATGTGCATCATATGAAGCTGAAAGTGAAGAAATTGATTTAGTGTGGGGGTCTCACTCCAAACAGAATCCATTTAGCCACATTCAACACATTTTGTGGAGAGCGCTTTCTGTGGAAAATATATAAAATTCATAAAGCAAACTGCAAAACAAATCTTTAGCTATGGTACTACTCTAGTGGTGATCCATAACACACACTGTAGACCAAAACAACAAACAAAAAAACAAGCATACTAACAATGACATCACAGTTGCACAATCAAACCTCGCTCTCTACCACAGCACCGCTGTAATAGGAGGAGGACAAAAAACAACAGAGGGTGAGTGTGTGTGTGTGTGTGTGTGTGTGTGTGTGTGTGTGTGAGAGAGAGTGTGAGTGAGTGAGTGAGAGAGCATGTGTGTGTGTGTGAGAGAGAGAGTGTGAGTGAGTGAATGAGAGAAAGAGAGAGAGAGCATGTGTGTGTGTGTGTGTGTGTGTGTGTGTGAGAGAGAAAGACGGACAGAGGGCATGTGCGTGTATGTATGTGTGTGTGTGTGTGTGTTGGGGTGTTAGTGTATACATATATACGTGTGTGTGTGTGTGTGTGTGTGTGAGTGTAAGAGTGTGAGAGAGAGAGCATGTTTGTGTGCACGTGTGTGTATGTGAGTATTTGTGTGTGCAAGCATGTACGTATGTGCTTGCATGTTTGTGTGTGTGTGTGTGTGTGTGTGTGTGAGTGCGTGAGAGAAAGAGAAACAGGTCTGCTCAGATGATGTAAAAGTGATCAATACCAAGCTTCTTTGGGCTTTCCACAGTGCCCAAAATCAAAAATGTAGTACAATACAGATACATCAGGTAAAATAAGTTTGTTTGTTACAAATTTGTTTTATTAACATCTTCAAATCCATGACTAGCAACGGGCTAAGGGATGCTAGCCAAAGGACATCAGGTGGATGCAAAACAAAAAGGCAGCTTGAGAAACTACTGCTCATGTTAAAAGAAAAAAAATGAACTGAATAGGAAGAGCTACATAAGAAGAGAATGATAAGCAAAAACATTCAAGCCACAAACTATAATGCCATGTTATCAGCCAATTAGCAAACTGTGGATAATTACACTTTCCAGAAATTATGTTTGTTTACATGGGGAGAGACTTTTGTTATCTGGTGTCAGTGTGGACCAGTTATCTTCATCGCTCTCAAAAATGCTTTATTGTTTACAGTTAAGGTCATCGGTCCTGCTGTGAACAGCCCTTAATAGAGACACATGTGCATCATATGAAGCTGAAAGTGAAGAAATTGATTTAGTGTGGGGGACTTGCAGTTCAGTCTCACTCCAAACAGAATCCATTTAGCCGCATTCAACACATTTTGTGGAAAGCGCTTTCTGTGGAAAATGTACAAAATTCATAAAGCAAACTGCAAAACAAATCTTTAGCTATGGTACTACTCTAGAGGTGATCCATAACACACACTGTAGACCAAAACAACAAACAAAAAAACAAGCAAGCTAAAAATGACACACTTGTAGGGGTGGGCGATATAGTCTAAAATTTATATTGCGATATATTTTGAACCATAGACGGTAGATGATATATATCACGGTATACTTTGGTATGTAACTTACAGCATAACAGTTTCTTAATGGTTACCATAGCATAAAGTCAATATTTACAACAGTTGTTTAGTCATCGTTCGGAGGTGTTTATATTGGACTCTCAAATTCACACAGAAGTAAACTGGTAAGCTGCATTTGTGTCAGGCAGTAGCTGTTCAATTTATAGGCTCTCACACAGTTTCGTTGTAAGAATGAAAAGGTGCTATCAATAAGGTGAAGCTACAGGTCAACATTTTTTCACATGGTTGTGGAGACGCAATGAGCCTATCACGGTATGCCGATATGACCCAAAATCTCTATCATTGGCCAAATTCATATTGCATACGGTATATATCGTCTATATTGCCCACCCCTACACACTTGCTGTAAGCTCCGAGATAACCCCTTGACCTGAGCATGGCCTGGATGGTGGTAGGGTGAGAATTCCGAGGCTGATGCAAACAAAACTCCAAATCACAGTTGCACAATCAAACCTCGCTCTCTCCCACAGCACTGCTGTAATAGGAGGAGGACAAAAAACAACAGAGGGTGAGTGAGTGTGTGTGTGTGTGTGTGTGTGAGTGTGTGAGAGAGATACAGCGAGAGAGAGAGAGACAGAGAGGGAGTGTGTATGTGTGTGTAAAACAAAGAGCATGTGTATGTGTATGTATGTGTGTGTGAGAGAGAGAAAGACAGACAGAGGGCATGTGCGTATATGTGTGTGCGTATGTGCGTGTTGGGTGTGTTAGTATGTGTGTGTGTGTAAGTGTGTGAGAGTGTGAGTGTGAGAGAGAGTGAAAGAGAGAGAGCATGTTTGTGTGCACATGTGTGCGTATGTGTGTGTGAGTATTTGTGTGTGCTAGCATGTGTGTATGTGCTTGCATGTTTGTGTGTGTGTGTGTGTGTGTGAGCGTGTGTGTGTGTGTGTGTGTGTGAGAGACAGAGAGAGTGAGTGTGCTCAGCTGATGTAAAAGTGATCAATACCAAGCTTCTTTGGGCTTTCCACAGTGCCCTTGTGTGAGCAGCAACAATGATCCCTCTCAGAGTTGGATTACAATCCTTAACGCCTTCGTGACCTGCTGGGCAAACGCACAGCATTTTTTGACTCAGGACACAGAAAGAATGGAGGGAAAGAGAGAGAGAGTAAGAAAGAGAAAAGGTTAAAGTACACCGCAAAAAAAAAAAAAAAGGTCTCCAGTCTGGGTGGCTTCAGTTCAGTTAGGAAAAGCCAGTCATTACTCAACAAGGACAAATTCCAGTCTGATGCAAGACAAAAACAATGGAACTAATCACTTGTGAACCAAAACCATTTTCATCTCTCTCACTTGCCAGACTATCTATGTCACTTGGATCACTCTCCCAGTCACGTTGGACAGCCCCTAGCCAGAGCATGAAGGTCAAAACACCCAAGTTAAGTAGCCGTGAATCAGCAGCATGTCAGTGACCAATCTGGCCAGCCGCCACTGTCTGTTTTAGTGTTGTGAAAGTCCACCATTATGGGGTTTAACGCGAGTGAACAGCCTGTCAGTGGGCTACCCAAGAGCAGGGAGCAGCAAGACCATTTGCCGACCGGTGGGTTGTAGGTTCGAGCCCTGCTCCAACTGACCCTATCGAAGTGTCCTTGCGCAAGATATTGGGCAAGTCTCTTGTACTTAGCCCAAGAGCTCCCGGTGACAGACTGGCACCTTGCATGGCAGCCTCCGCATTGGTGTGTGAATGGGTGAATGTGAGCAGGTAAACATTGTAAAGTGCTTTGAGTGCTTGTAGGAGTAAAAAAAAGTTGTTTGTTATGGTTGCTGGGCTTTCTCCTCTCATCTGCCCTGTGCTCTGCTCTGTGTGGGCTTTGGCCACTTAGCCGAGTCACACTGACGGCTTATTAGTCACATGAGAAACTGGGGAGGGGCCGGTCACAAGACAACATTTAACGCCCAAGCCCCAATGCCAACCCCAGAAGGTATAGCAGGGCAGGGCAGGGCTGGACGGGACAAAGTGGCACAGGGAGCCCGCAAGAGTGGCGATTTGGACAAAATGGAAGAGAGAGAGAGAGAGAGAGAGAGAGAGGGGAAAGGGGGTTAAATACTGTCACAGATATACAGGCTTGGCCAATGACCAGTGAGGTTTCGTATGGAAAAAGTATTTTGAGTTTTAAATGAGAACCCTTCTTTGGCCTTAACCAAACAGAGATGGTAAAGGGGGTTCATTTCAAGTTAATCTGTCAAGATCCTTCTTCTGCACCCATAAGCACAAACAAGCACACACACACACACACACACACACGCACACACACAAAAACACCCTATGTTGTAGAACTGATTAATGTGATTTTCTTGTAGCAAGTTTGCATAAATAATTTCCATTAAACTAGTCCCATTAATAATCCAAATTAGATTAAAAAACACCTCATGCATTAACGCCATCTGATTCAATTTGGCTCAATCGAATTGGAATTCAATAAAAATTTGCGAAGTAAGACTTAAGGTAGACTTTTTGATAATCTGATTTAAGGGAATTGATACAATTACACAAACATGCTGTTAGCAGCAGTTTCAGCAGACAAAACAAGTTTTGTAGTTTCACTTATCTTACCACCCTGGCCTAGCATGCTATCGAGTAACCAGAAAACTTGTACTGAAACCTAAGTATGGCATTAACTACTGTAGCATTTACCTTGCTAACATTAATGGGTGAGAGTGAATGTAATAGTGGTGATAATTGTGGACTTGCCATAGTAGTACGGTTATTACTGTTGTCTCAAAATCTTAATGTAGTACAATACAGATACATCAGGTAAAATAAGTTCATTTGTTACAAATTTGTTTTATAAACATCTTCAAATCCATGACTAGCAACGGGCTAAGGGATGCTAGCCAAAGGACATCAGGTGGATGTAAAACAAAAAGGCAGCTTGAGAAAATGCTCATGTTAAAAGAAAAAAATTAACTGAATAGGTACAACTACATAAGAAGAGAATGATAAAGCAATTTTTTCTTAATTCATATTAATGACAACATTCAAACCACAAACTATATTGACATGTTATCAGCCAATTAGCAAACTGTGGATAATTACACTTTCCAGAAATTATGTTTGTTTACATGGGGAGAGACTTTTGTTATCTCGTGTCAGTGTGGACCAGTTATCTTCATCGCTCTCAAAATTGCTTTATTGTTTACAGTTAAGGTCATCGTTCCTGCTGTGAACAGCCCTTAATGGAGACATGGGGACACACAAGCTCCTAAAGTTTAAAGTCCAGCAGTTGAGAGAGCCAGTAACTAGCTTTTATATTCCTATGATTTAGTTGCTTTCCTCTGCAACATTTGCCTGGGGTTGTTGTTTACAGGCCCCCTTTGGCCTGAGAGTCCTCATTACTTTGCTGCACTATTTGAGTGTGTGTGTGTGTGTGGGGGGTGTGTGTGTGTGTGTGTGTGTGAGTGTGTACTTTAGAACACACTTTAGAACACACTCAGATACAGAGATTCTGATGGCGACAGATTAATCAATATGGCTGCCCTCTGTCCCCGATGCAGCAACGTGTCCCCAAAATGTCTGCAGGCTGACCAGGCTTGAGTTACAGTACAGGCCCCCATTTTTCTCTGACAACTCATTATGGCTAACAGCGCAAGTACACTACATAAGGGAAGGGGGAAACAGCATCAAACAGCTGCATAATGGCCCAAGTACAACAGACGCATAGGAACCAAGCAGTGAGTGAGAGTGTGTGTGTGTATGTGTGTGTGTGAAAAGCTTCAGTAGGGGTCTGAAGTGCGAGTAACTCAGTGCTACTTTACATTCTTTGATGTTTGAGAGAAGTTGAGAGTTGGAGTTACCTACAGACTGGTGTTCCCAGCTAGCTTGTTGTGATTAGCCTATTAGTGCTGCTTAGCTACGGTATACAGTATGTGTGTTTGACATTGTGGGTGCCACCCGAAAGGGGTCAAAGGTTGACTCGGAGCATAAACTTAAGATTTAATGGGCTTCTGAAAATACCTTTGTGGTCAACTGAAGGTTTCGAGGCCTGGAGGATTCTGGGAGTGGAGATGCCCATGTCCAGCTCGGTCATAGTCAACTCGTTCATGAAGTACGGCAGCTGTGGAGGCAAACAGCGGTCACAATGAGGACATGCCGAGCAAACAAAACACAAATATCCATAGACCACAACAACTATTTGAACCTTACTCAGTTGGGTATGGTGAAGTAAAAATAAATGGCCAGTTCATCTTGGGAAAAAAAGAAAAAGAAATCCTTTGGCTTTGAAATTTAAAGTGGCTTCAAAACACAGTTTAATAAAATACTATAAGCAGAGTGAGCAAAACCCAAAAAGTGAACGAACAGGAACTACAATCTGCCTGTTTGATGGAGGTGTATGCCCTACGCCCTTCTTCCTACCGATGGAACTCAGTGAACTGGAACTACAGAGCTAAGGCGGGAAGTGCTCCGGCCTACTGCTTTGAGTCCTAGTGGCTGCACCACTACATCAGCGAGACAGGTGGTTAGAGCCAGTATGAGGGGACAGCACACACAGACACACACACACACACACACACACACACACACACACACACACACAGACAGACAGACAGACACACCTTTGTTCCAGAGAGCCAATTTAGAAAGGAAGAGAAAGAGAGAAAGAAAAAGAGAGAGAGAGAGAGAGGGAGAGGGACGCTGTGTGTGATATCTCGGGATTTGAACAGACACTGATGCAGCGCAACTGACATTTCCAAACATTTCCCGTGGCATCTCTCCGCAGGTGACGGGCACTTGCTGTGCGTCTACTGGTGGGGAGTTAGAGAGGCTCACTGTGCATGGACGGATGTTTTCTCGGGTACTAATGAGGAGCATGGGCGCATTCGTTAATACATACTGTACACACACATTTAATATTGACATACTGTAGTGCTCTAAAGCTCTTAACTCTTACCTTTTTCAGAATTTAGGTCAACTGGAATTGTATTGAAATGGTATGACTGTGAGTGTTTAGAACAACTCTTTCACATCTGCTATTTGCTTTCACTACAAATATACAGTATATTTTCACAAGCATGAAAACAAAACTTTAATATCAAATGTTGTACCTTGTCTCAAGACAGACTTAAAATAGAGGAATCAATTTGACATTCAATCTGCTATACTCCCCCAGGGGAAAAAATTAGAGGACAGGGAGGTGTGTGTGAGAGTGAGAATTTGTTTTGTGGGTATATGTGTGTTTTTGTGTGTGTGTGCGTGTGTGTGTGTGTGTGTGTGTGTGTGTGTGTGTGTTAGTGACTCACCCTGATCTTGCTCAGCTTCATCTGGATCTTCTTGGACACCCAGTCAGCCCAGTACTTCTCCCCCAGGAAGTCCCAGGCCACGCGGCCCACCAGAGCGTTCACCCAAGCCAGAGACTCATCCTCCTTCTGGGGGCTGCCCGCCAACTAGACAGGGGTGACCCCAGTAGTCAGATCCAACTTGCTAACAATGTTTTTAAAACACAGGCATGCACACCACTTTCTCTCTCTCTACACAGACACACACACACTTCACTCTGAGGAACATAAGATGTTCGCTGCATGGTAGCAATACTTCAAGAGGGGTCGCCACATAGAGATCCCGCTCTCCAGTTGACACCCTCTATTGCAGAAACCCACTGTAATACAGTATGGTGCTGACAGTACTATATGTTTATGTACGTTCTGTCCTCTTACCTTCTTGCCTGCCCCGGGGCTGCCGTGTGGACTGTGCTGGGGGCTGCTGGAGGCCGGGCTCCCAACCTGCTGCTGCTGGAGCTGGGGCTGGGGCTGGGGCTGATGAGGTTGCTGGTCCTGAGGTGGCATGCATCGGGCCATGAACATGCCGTAGTCCATTTGAGGCCGCGGCCGAGACGGCACCTGAGCCGGAGCAGGCCCGGAGGCGTCCTTCTGCCGCGGCTGAGCAGACAGCAGCTCGTCCAGACTGCTCCGGCTGCCGCTACGACTGTGGGAAGCCACCGCAGCTGGAAAAGAAATGGTTTGGGGGGTGGGGGTGGGTGGGTTAAAGAAGATTAAACAGGAAATATATGTATGTGTGTGTGTGTGTGTGTGTTTGTGAGTGAAGGAGAGAGTGCATTTGGTTTGTCCATGTGTGTGTGTCAGTGAGTGACAACAAGAGTGAGTGAGTGACAACAAGCAACATAGAGCATGTGTGTGTGTGTGTGTGTGTGTGTGTGTGTAAGTATGTGTGCTGAGGAGGGTGTGTGTGTTTGAATATCAAGTCCACAGGAATATACAATACACACACAAAAAAAGCAGATATCACCATGGGAGTCAACATTCGCATCCCAGCTAACTCTGCTGACTACACACAATGCCAACCTGGTCATAACTGTAAGAAAACACTGCGATGCCAATTGGCTTCTTTATTCTGTAGAAAAACTCCAACGGTAGATTTTTATTTTTGAAAGGTGGGGACGAATGATACGCATTATTTGCTCGCTGTGTTTGCTCGCAGGCTTCTTATTAATCCACAAACAAAAAGCAGCGTTGCAAGGCTGAAACACCCATTCTAGACAGACACTTTCAAAAAGAAAGAGAAACAGAAAAAGAGAGATAAAGAGGACGGACAGAGAGAGAGAGAGAGAGAGAGAGAGATAGAGAGATAGAAACTGCACACAAGGGGGGAGGATTCTCTTTTCTTCTCTGGCGTTCAGTTTAAGATCTATTTTTGGCTGAGCACCAGCGTGTGAATTTCAGATGTGCCCATCACCCTTGAGTATGTCGTGTCTGTGTCTTGGATCGCAGATGAGACTGAGATAAGACACAAACACACACACACACACACACAGCAGCGAGAGGAAGATGCACCACTACCACAATCATCATCATCATCATCACTACAGCTTGTTCTTCAGACTTCTGTCAGAGCACTCAATCAGAGGATGCCTCAGTGGTGTAGACTAGACGGACACTGTCTGAAGCAACTAACTGAACATACTGCACGCATGGAACTGATCATTGAGTTTCACAACCTAGAACATACACTCAAAGCATATCAGGGGGCATATGCACAAACTTCCACAATGTCATAAACACTGAGTGATCGCAGTATTATGGCACTGGAGTGTTATACACCATTTCTGATTAGTTTCTTTCGACAGACTTTGGTGTCATGTGTCTATGAGGCTGAGGTGAGTGAGCCAGGCAAGTGCTTGACCTCTAGATTTTATTTACCTAGAGACAATAATTAGGCAACTAACCATAAGCTTAGGTTTACTCTGATTAGAATATGCAATGGCCAATCAGCGAACAGAGGGCGGGCTGGAGTGATGTGTTTATGAGGCCAGGATGTTTGTTCAAGAAAAGATTAAGAGCTGCAGGTTTATAGAGTGCTGTGGTTTGCCTGGTGGGATGGTGCACCACTCACCACTCTTGTTCAGGGGCAGGCTGGACATCTTCTTGGCCATCTCCGCTTTGAGCCTGGACGCCAGCAGAAACTTCTGGAACCACTCCTCTTTCTCGCGTCCTGTCCTCCCAAACAAGTACAGTGTTGGCGGCTGGCTTTTGGGCCCTGACGACCGGCCCACGTCATGGCCGGGCCTCTTAGGCTCCTCTGTGACCCCCGCCACATCCTCCGACCTGTCTGTCAGAGAGGCAGACTGCTCCTCGTCGACCTCGCCCTCGGCCTTGGACATGAAGTCGTCCTGCTTGCCCAGCTCAATGCAGATGGGGTACTTCTTATTCCACACCCGCTTGCGTGCCAGGTTGTGGGGAACTAGGAGGATCTAATAGCACAGAAAAAAAAGTTGTGAGGTAACATTTTTGAAAATAAATAAATAAATACATACTGAAACAAGGTTGCTACAAGGTGGAGCTAGCATGACAGTGCCAGACATAAATAGCATCAATTATGATCATTTTCAACTGAGAAAAGCCAGTCTAGACGGCCACATCATAAGTAATCAGAAAAAGTTTCAATCGAGTACAAACCATGGCACTGTGAACAAAACAGACACACACACACACACACACACACACACAATCAAAATCCTCTACAGGATTGACGATGTCTTCAAGTCACTAATTTAAGACACCTTCCTCCATTGGGCTACCTTGCTGTTGGTGAGGTCATAGATCTTCTGGCTGATGTAGGTGACTTCTGGCTTAGGCTCGTTGATGGAGGCACGGCGGGCGATGTTGCGATTGGGTCGGGACAAGCGCAGCGTGGAGCCTTCCAGACGCACGAACACTGAGTGGGTCAGCGTGGCGTGATACATCTCAGGGTCGTAGGTTTGGATCTCATTCATCCAGCCCTGTAGTCCAGTGACAGGAGTCAAATTTTATCTTCAACTAATTTGTGACAAGTCATAATTACCCATTATGATTTTTGCATTTGCATTTGTCTATTATGGAGGTGATGGTCCAATATGGAGATGATGGACAGCATTGTTGTCATGTTAGTTGTTGATGTTATTATGGTGAGGTGATAAATTGTGGAAATTGGTGGAAACTCAGTGCTTCAAATAAATCAAGTCACCAACTTAATCATAGCTTGAAAGAGACTAGATATTGCCTCACCTGGGGCAATGAGCAATGAGTTTCCACCAACTTTTTAGTCTTAGTTTTTCTCTTTTGTTGCAGTGTGTAGATAGACCTTATCCTGTGTTTGTGCTTCATGGGGTCTCTTGAAACTAAGGCCCAGTCCCATTTTTATCACTTCCCCTCGTTTTTGACCTTGGCACTCGGTTTTGCGCGTTCACGTCTAAGGGTAGTGTGTCCCAATACTTTTAAGACCTAGGGGAAGTGCCATTCACCCCTTGAAATGGTCCCTTCAAACGAAGTCAGCTAAGGACTGACTTTGTTTGAAGTGAAGTGAACTAAATGAAGAAAAAGAAAGATGGCATCCACCTCTGGTAAAGAACTGCACAGATTAAAGATATTTTTTCCAATTAAGCACACGCTTTTCAAAAAAACATTTTTGGATATCTTAGTTAGATGTAAATACATTTGAATTCCATACAGTTTTGTTAAAATATGAATATTGCAAAATCGCTATTTTTCACAGTGCACAAATCTACTGAGAGCTTCATGATATAGTTAATTCATTAATGTTAACGTAAAGTAGGATGAATATGCATGATGGCTTTTAACAAGATCATGGTTCATCGAGTCCTGCGTTTACATCCGTGTGGATAAATTGCCACGATAACTAACTTTAAAGCAGCACAGGCGGGAATGATAACGTTATGCATTTTGCGTCTGTTTGCTGTAGTCTACTCGTTTGTCCTGTAGTTCATGATTTGCGAGCAACTTGTGGGCTTATATATGTTTCAGGGGCTGTGGAGCAGACCAAAATCCTGATTAAAGTGTTGTCCTAATATGTTAGGGACCTGGACCACTTCTCACTTCATCGTTGAAGGGTGCTTCACTTTAGAGGGCACTCCAAACCGAGTGCTAGTGTTAAATGAGGAGAAATGGGATTGGGCCTAAATATCCCAACTTTAACCCTACTGCCCTGGCCTGTTGACTGCATTATTTCGCTGACAAGTAAGAATCAGTGCAAAGATGCAGCTGATCTGCCTGGCAGTGAGACGCTTTTCCTGGGAAACTAGGAAATGCAGTCTGAGATATGCTGGACGAACACAGGTGTGAAAGTCACCTGGTTGTACTGAAGTCATGAGCCATGCTGGAGATGAAGTAAAACCAAGAGGCCTGGGATGGATGACTGATGGTTTCAGTTTATTTTCACAGGGTGAGCCAGCTTAAATATGTCTGCTATGCAACACACCCATGGTAGCAGCAAGCACTTCTGGGTCCACACACACTTGTACAACATAAGAGATTATGCTTATGTCTATGGTTACAGATAGGGGTGGGCAATATAGACGATATACCGTATGCAATATGAATTTGGCCAATGATAGAGATTTTGGATCATATCGGCATACCGTGATAGGCTCATTGCGTCTCGACAACCATGGGAAAAAATATTGACCTGTAGCTTCACCTTATTGATAGCACCTTTTCATTCTTACAACGAAACTGTGTGAGAGCCTATAAATTGAACAGCTACTACCTGACACAAATGCAGCTTACCAGTTTACTTCTGTGTAAATTTGAGAGTCCAATATAAACACCTCCGAACGATGACTAAACAACTGTTGTACATATTGACTTTATGCTATGGTAACCATTAAGAAACTGTTATGCTGTAAGTTACATACCAAAGTATACCGTGATATATCATCTACCGTCTATGGTTCAAAATATATCGCAATATAAATTTTAGACTATATCGCCCACCCCTAGTTACAGACATGGGCAGCAAAGGGAAAGTACTGTATTATGTCGGTAAATGACAATCCTCAAGAGAGGATGTTTCCTTGCCAAAGGTCTCTGGTCTACTTAGCAACAATGCAACAATGGGGAAATTCCTCCAAGCAGTTGCACCAACACAGAAGTAAACAACACATGCATTTCAACAGCAACACATTCCTGACCAAATCGGTTTATAGCAACCAGAAAAAAAGTCAAAATAGTGTATAATTGCAAAGTTGCCTAACACCCTTACATAAATCTTACAGTACATGACAGAAGACTAACAAAACTAAAATCAAGGCGGTACCGCAGCTCAATTGGCTGAGGCATCATAACCTAAATCCAGGGACCCGGGTTTGAGTCTGACTCAAGGTTTTTCGGATCCTACCCCAATAGGAATAAATCACATTTACTCCAAAGTAACCCTACACCACCACCACTACCATCACCATTACGGTGTTCCAAACAGTAAGGCTATGGTGAAAAATTTACTTAAAAATTTGTTCTACCTCACGTGGAGAAGATATTGTTAAAATTTGAAGGATTTTCATTTTAAATGGATGACGTAATCAATTCCAAAACAAGCCCTGAAGGATCCCTTGTAAATATCAAAATCAATACGGCTCTTTTGAGAGGCTAAAAAGGAGGAACTTAAATCTACTGTATAAGGTGGATTAGACCAAAAAAACATAAACAACCAGAAATACTCCATGTATAACAAGTCCTTCTGTTAAAAGTTCAAGCCCGGAGGCGCTGTGGCTCAGCGGGCTAAGGCATCGTGCCACGACTCTGTCGACCCGGGTTCGAGTCCGACCCGTGGTCCTTTGCTGATCCTGCCTCATCTCTCTCTCCCATTCATTTCCTGTCTGTCTCTCCACTGTCACTATCTGAATAAAACACAGAAACCCCAAAAAAAAATCTTTAAAAAAAAAAAAAAGTCCAAGCCCAAGTGAAGATATCCGATAACATCAAATCCAACCTCTGAGAAGATCTTGATTAAAAGAATTAGAAAAGCCCACACAAATAAATCTGAAGAACAACCAAAAGATATTAAACCAGGCATGGGCAAACTACAGCCCAGTGGCCCGCGAAACCTGTCTAAATGATACTGAATAATAAAACCTTACAAGTCATTCTTATTTGTACTGATGCATTATGTACCAAAAAGCTGTAGGGGGACCTCCGAAGAACAGGACTAGATGCCGATATTCTGTTAACATGTTTAATGGGACCATTTTTGAGAAGCTAGGTGGGGCAGGGAAAGACACAATTTTTGTCACAGTTCAGACAACTAAAACAATGGTTCAAAATTTCAACAGTTTTCTGAAAATGCTACATAGAATTCCTTTAAAACAACTATATTTGGTGGATGGAGCCGTCAGGGTCTTGCTTATTCAGTTTTTTCACATTGCAACAAGGGCCACCATTTCTCCTCTGATCATGGCATTGTTGTAAGACTTAGTCACACAGCCTACAGCAGCACACAAGGGCTTGTCTGTCTTAAACAGTGCTGTTTTCTGGGGCATTTCAAAGCCTTTAAGCCCCTCAGCCGGTTAACGGTCGCAGAGGAGGAGGGCCTTTGGCAAGCATCTAAGTCTGATTTACGCAGTTTGAGTTTTGGGCACTGGAAACAAAGTATGAATTTCTGACTGTGACAGTATCAGGGCCAGTTTGATTTATTTATTTTTCATTTTTTCTCACTTTAGTTCTCTGTTTAAACTTTTATTCCTAAACATATTTATTGCAAGAATGTATCCGATGTGTTGATAAATCAAAGCAAAACACCTTAGAAAGTTTGTAATGAAATCACCATCTCTGAGAGATGACTCATAATTCAGATTTAGATTCACATCAGACTCTGATTCTGAGTCAAGTCAGACACTAAATAAATTAAGCAGATGACACCCCTTTTTTTAGGATTTTCACATGGTCTGTCTGATATTTGCTAATAACAAAAGAATCTCATGATGTTCAGGGGAGTAGGCCTATAAACCCCCACCCCCTACCCCGAGGAGGGAGGCAGGGAATCATCAGAAGAGAAGAGACCGTCTTACATGAGAGCCGTGTCTGCCAGGCTCATTTGACTCAGCCAACATAATCATGAAAATCTGATGCTTGCACAAGTTGCAGTATGGACCAGATTCCAACCTTTAGACAGTAAAACTGTCATCAGCAAAATCATCACTCTCTCTCACTGACCATTTGGAGTGAGGCTGGCAAAAACAACAAATCAAACTCCCAGGCCATTATCTCCTCCCATTCCATTGCCCTGGTGCCAAGTGTTGACATCACTGTGAAAAAGGAACAAGAATGTGGGCACGACCTGACTGTCTATCCAAGCGCCTGGGATTTCAAGGGGGTGGACTGAGGTGGAGGAGTGTGTGTGTG
>JAGFZM010000497.1:453149-517357 GCA_017657215.1 Limnothrissa miodon | reverse complement strand
CAGGGGGGTGTTGGAACTCACATGGGAGGCTTGATTACAGAGGCACACAACACAGTCCATGCCAGTCCCCTGTGCCATCCCCAGCAGTGGGCAAAGGCTCCCCAAACTGGCAGCAATGTCCGGTCTGTTTTCAGAGGGCCAGAGCGGCTTCAATAAGCTTACCACCATCACAACAACCCTACACCCCTCCCTGTTCCTGCTTCCCCCTCCCATCCTCGGTTTCACGTGGCCACAAAGGAGATGGAGAAAATGACCTCTCACTGTCTCTTGTCTCCTTTGCTGGCGTGCCACTTCAAAGGCAAGAGTCTGCCAGCCATGAAAAATCTCATTTGATGTCCTAACAGGCAGATTTTGCCGGTAAATTGAAGGCTCTCTCTCCTAACGGTGCAGAATGAGCCCATTTTTAAATGGCGAGTCACAACATGGTCTGTGGTCTCCATCTTGATACCAGTATTGCACTAATAGTAACCCCACAATACGCACAAATGAAGAAATGCCTAAACTAAATTAAGAGAAATCTTGAATCACAAACTGATATTTGTCAAATGGCCATCTTGTTCAGAGATTATTCTTACTGGTCTTAGACCTTCAAACAAAACTATAAACCCACATGACTGCACAAGAGGTATTAGACACCTACACCTCCTACTGTACAGAGATCATCTATTCATACACATGGCACTTTAAAATGCTGACACCATCTAAAGCATTGTTCAAATGTTCACAAAATGAACAAAACAATAATAATAATGGTGAGTTACTATAACAGTTACAATGGTAATATACGTAATAGAAAAAAAAAGGTCTACCTTAAACATCCCAGGCTCTTTGATGTCCAGCTGTGCTGAGCTCCACATATTCTTCTTGTTCCTTCTCCATCCTGACACCCCACCAGATCGTTTTGGTCCAGCCAGCCAAACGACTCCAATAGCCACCATGAACCCCAGGGCCATGCCCAGAACAATACCACCCACGTAAGTGGGCAGGGGCACCACAAAATACCCATAGATAAGAAGAGTCAGAGCAAACAAGGTTTTTAAGGGGATGCTAGGGGCCGGCTCCTCGCCTTCAAGCTCATCCTCGCTGCAGGTGTCTGTGCTCAGCAGGTGTTTGGTCGCAGAGTCGTCTGTGCGCTCGCCTTCAGTCTCGATGTCCGTGCAGAAGTCAAAGTCCTCGCTGTAGAGTTCACAAAACTCCTCGTCCTCTTGCTTGGCCAGCACTGACATGGAGCACTTCTCGAAAACTGAGGGTGACTCTGAGGCGGAGAGCGCAGCACTGGCTGTCCCTTCCTCATCAGAATCTCCTTCTTCTTCCTTGATGCTGTAGTTGTTGTTGTTGCTCTCTATGTGGCCATTGAAGCTGGCTAGATTAGAGAGCTCTGAGGCACTGCTAGAAAGGCCCTTGGGCCTGTAGGTTGTACTGTTGGTGGCACTTTCATCACCAATGATCTTGCTTAGGCGCTGGAGGGGCTCGTACATGGCCTCGGAGAGTCGCCGCTTAGTGTCCTCGATACGGGCCTCTACCTCAGAGAGTGGCCTGAACGAGAAACGACTGTCCGGTGAGGTCAGAGGTGATGATGGTGCAGTCTTAGAGTCGCCTGACGCCGACACCCCCGTTGACCCACGGGGCTGAGTGAACTGCTTGAAGAGCTGTAACGAGTCCTGCAGGCGGTAGGACCCCGAGGAGTCCTGGGAGGTATCACTCGACAGGGACTTTACAAGGTTCTTCATAAGTTGCCTGTGGCGTATTGTGGAGCCAAGGGAGGCCCCATCACGGGAATCCAAGTCCGAGGAGAGGGACTTGATGAGGTTGAGAAAAGGCTTGTCTGTGGAGGGGAGGGTGACTGATCTGGAGGGAGAGGAACTTTTGGGATTTGTGGCGGCTGAACTGGAAACTGTCCCTTTCCAAGGTGTGGAGGATAAGCCTGATGTGAGGGGCTGCAATGGTGCTCCTGGATCTTTAGAGTTTTGTGTGGTTGGGAGGGTAACAGTAGAGGAAGTGGAGAACATTGGAACTCCTTTGGGAAAATAAACAGAGTTCACACCATCTCCACAGTCCAGTAACTCACTGGCCTCCTGAACCTCCTCAATTTTGGCCCCATCTTCCTCTTTGCCCACCAGTGACCCGGAGGGAGTGGAGGAAGATGCGGTTGCTGTTCCATATAGCTCCTCTTCCTCCTCCTCCTCCCCTTTACCAAGAGCGGAAAAGTGGATGGCAACGGTGTCACGGGACAGCGGATGCTGGACGTGCACCTTGGCCCCAGAGGTGGGGCGCGAAGTGGACGGTGGCTGCAGTCTCTCAGCATGGCCGCCCTGTCTACTGGTCATCGCGCAGACCCCAGTGGCTCAGAGCCTGCAAAAGAACCAGAAGAAGAGAAACACTATGAGCATGCAGCACAGTATGTTAATCCTACGTACATGAAATGCAGTTGATACAATACGTGTTTGTATGAAATATAAAATCACAATATAATATAATTTGATGAAAAATATAAAATAGAATCCTCAATTTTTAAGAACCAAGAGTCAACACCGTACCTAAGACAGCTGTAAAGTATATTTATTTATTTATGTCAGCAGGTTCTTGACATTTCCTCTAGAAATCTCAACCAATTTTTGTTTTTCTTCACCAATAAAGTCTCCTTTCCACTTTTACTATCTTGCATGTGATAAGTGAAGAGAAGGCCAAGAGAAACACCAATATAAATCTTGTAAGTTAGTGATAATGGCCACAGCATCCCTTTACCCAGAGACAAAAGGAAAGCAGTTGAAGGCAGGAAATGAGCAGTACATCCGTAAGTGCGACACACCCATACGGATGCTGGCCTGGTAATGCATTCTGCTGTGGTGTATAAATTCACTGGTAACACAAGCTAACACAAGGGCATCTCGGGGGATTGTGCTTGTTTTGTTCAACTTATACCCTCCATGAATTCATTTGTGTTTTAACAAGACACTAAACAGATAGTGAATATTATCAGAGGTGCATTCACAGAGTGCAGACTTTCTGCTTTGTCAAAATTCCCACATGCTGACTACATTTCCCCAGTATTTGCCAGTGCTGTTTTTCACCACCTTCAGTAATGCCATTGTGTCAACATCAGCACTGCTCTGATATTATTGCATTCACTGAAATCCACTTTAGGGCTGCCTTGTCTCTAAACTTGAAAGTGGTAAATGGAACAAGGGAGATTTGTCTTTGGTTTCCTGTAGATTGCAGGCTGCACAGTAAACCTGTGACTTCGATGGCCAGAATGTATGTGTGTTTGTGTGAGTAGAGACTGCCTGAAGGTACTGTATGGGTGTCCGGAGTATAAGCAACGGTCAACATCTTCAGCTACAGCTTCCGGTTAATAGGATTATATTCTTTGGTTGGGCGTTGGGAGAGATGGACTAGAACATACTGTAGCCTCAGGCCTTGGACTGAGGCCTTCCGGAACAATGTTCTATGGTCTCTTCAGCATCTGCTACAACCTGCCAAAATTGTGTGCTTGTGAGGCCCAGGCTTTAGACTATAGTCTATTACATTCGGGACAATTCGGCACAAGTTAATGTTCAGTATTCAGGCAGGTTTGGCATCATTAACATTAAGCAACGGAGATGATACATTAAACTTTAGCAGAGACTATGATGCCCTGAAGAAAATTTGATATTTGGCCAACTCATGGATATGATACGAAAGTCATTTAAAATATGTGGACTGTGATACTTGATGGAAGAAAAGATGACTTCCTTTTTTGCTTCAGAGAGAGGCAGCCCTGCTGTCCTTGAAAAGATGCGTTGGCACAGCTCCGACCAGGAGAGCAGGTACCAAGCAATTCAGAAGGCATTAGGCAAGGCGTAATTGATGCAATAATAAATAAAAAGTCATAGCCTACATGGAGCCTACTGTAATTAAAGAGCATGACACAATAGCAGACTCTGCCTAGCAGGTCAATAAGGCTTTGGGTAGCCTAAGTAAATAAATGCCCCGGTCAAAATTTCAGGAAATACGGTATGCATGTTTGCCCACAGCTGAACAACATAATGCACAGTATACACAGTATATACAGCACTCCATTTTTGGATCACTTAAATATTTGATTGTTTTCCTATGAAACACTTATGAAATTAACATGAATAAGAAATATTGCAAAAGAGAAGAAAATAGTTTTTTATATTAAAAGTTTATAGCATTATTGGGCTTTTGTCCTAGAAACCTCACAAGTTATGTATGTACAGTATACAGTATATGTATGTGTATTTGTGTGTATGTGTGTATGTATATTTATATACATATATATACACACACAAAAAAAAAACAATGGCCCACTTAATGTTTTGACTGCTGATTTTTAATCGCTTTATGCCTGGATCAAGTTTAAAAGATCTGTGAGAGCCGCAAAGACATAACTGACTTCTAGGTCAAGATGGGAGACAGGCAAGCTTTGCTTCTCCAGATCGCCCACAAAACGTGCATGGCGTCTAGAAAACAAACAATGCAGTAAATTAAAAATAAATAAATAAAAAACACACCACTCCATACTTCTTGTCCATAAAGTAGGACACCAGTAAAAGCGGAGAGATACCATATTAAAACAAGAACACTAAGTTATCTTGACCAATAGGCAAACATTTAATTTGCCCTCTTTTTTGACTTGATTTAATGACTGCAATGTCTAATAATATGGACTTGATCCACCATATGACTCTCCTATTAGGCAATCACAGTTTCTTCTATATTCACCTTCATCCAGTTACTAGAGATGGAAAATCAATTAAAAGCTCCTTTGAACTGTCTGAGAACTCAATTGAACTCACAAATAATTCTGTTGTTCACATTTCGTGGCTAAACTTGCTAACAAGTGCTAAACTTGGCTAACAATAAAACCTTTTGATAAAAGCTTAATGTAACTGACATCCCAGTGACAGGTGGATGTGACAGGCCAGTGAGAGTCTATTTGTGTCATTCACAAATTCACAACTGGGACAAAAGCAAGGACGGGTGCAGTGGGGTGGGGGGTGTCTGTGTTGGGTGCCCAAAAAAAGACGTCACTAGTGATAATCTTAGGGATGGTACGGATGTCACACTGCGTTCAATGTAAAATACAAAGACTAGACTTTGTTGTTTTCTCAAAGTGAGACACATACTTGGCTCACAATCTGCTCTGAGGCAACACCGACATCAGACCATGTCGTTGTCAATAATTGACTCTCGAAGTTACTTCAAAGGTTTTATTATTTTAATTTATATATATATTTTTAATTCATGGTGACATTATGCACCTTCAAAGGGTAATTGAACGGGAAGAGCCAATTAAGATTCATCCCCTGGAGTGGTTTACTGCAGGTGAACTGCCATGGAAAGGCACTTTAATCCCAGGGCTCGTCTTGCCGCATGAGAAACATGCGATTCAAAGCCATTAAAATCCTTACACTTTTATCGCTTTATTGTTGACACCCATTCAATCCTTCACTCTTTCACTCCCAAAATGCCTTAATTTTAACTTGTTTTTTGTAGTTATTTGGACCCATACGCAAAAGCAATAGCCTAAGATAAGACAAACTTACACACACACACACACACACACACACACACACACACACACACAAAAAAAAAAACACTTGTTTTGTTTTTTTTGTTTAAAAACAATGAGTTGTTTTTGAAAGTTGTCTGTGTTGTGACGGTGTGTCAGCCAAAACTACAGCTAGTGATGAGGAAGCAATGACACTGCACTGATCAGGCACAACAGCGATCACAAGACCAAAGTCAAATGCATCAAAGAATCACTCACACACTCGCTCACACACTCTACACAATATTCTTCACTCTCAATCTTAAGCACACTTGTCATTTCAAACGCATTGCGGGCCAAACACCAGTGGGCTGAACACTGCAGATGACATGGAGTTGAAAGACAATTAAAGTCTAGATGATAAAGACAGAGCAGGGCCATGGATGGTGCTGGTCATGGTGGTCATGGTGTCCCCTCACCAGTGTGGCTGTCTGAGGGGCTGACTATATTACACTGTCAACTTAAACACTACTAGCACTACTCAGAGCTGAAATGATTAGGCCCCATCTTTAAGTTCAACACATTTTTTAACCACAAGTGTGCTACACAGTCATCTCTATTAGCCAACACATAACATTTTATGTCCATGTTTCTGTTGCATTGATGTTGGTTGATCTGACTGTGACTGAAATGTCTGACTGAGCATATGTCTCTATTGCCAATTCAGAAAGTCAGTCAGTTGTAGGCTATGTACAAGTATATCATAGCTATGTCTTCCTCTGAAATTTAATATTCCACATTTTTTTCCCAGTATTCCAAGTTGCAATTCTGACATTAGCAAACCAGTGTATGTATTCCTTCAATGGCACAACAATTTAAAGAGTATTCACAGGCTGTTGCTTTAAGTTCTCATAAAAACACCAGATCAACATTCAGCCAGTTCATTTTGGGCTGACAAACAGCCAAGGCACCCTTGATGCTTATTCATGTGCATGTGGCTACCGTAGGCTGGGTGGACTGGTGGTTGTGGGTGGTAGATCCCACCATGTAGCCAGAGACTTTAGGAGCGTATTCCACAGCCTGTCAAAATGGCTTCTAATTCACTCCCATTTACATATTGTACATCACAGGCCTCCACCACGCCACCACCAGCTTGCTAATAATTCTCCCGTCTCTCTCACACACACATTTTGTCTACATTCTCTACAAGACGCACAGAGTCAAGTGTGTGCGAGAGGTTTGTTTTTTTTGTCCTCAACAGACCAACATGGTCTCTATAGCGACACACCCACATACTGCTGGACCTCTGGATTGCTCTCCCTCCCTCCCGGCCAAACAAAACTAAGCTCGATACACCACAGCAACAACTTTCCCCATTCCCACACACATTTGTCCACAGCTGGAGAACAGGCTTTGCTGCTCAAAATGAGTAATTAAAAAAAGGTCCTCACCATTCCTTATCAGCTCAGCTAAGTCACAGTTGACTTGACACCAATACATCATCTAGGCACTTAACCGTGGGTAAGCCTCCAGCAAGAACAGAATACTAAAAAAAAAAAAACTCTATTAATCCTGTTTAAAAAAATCAAAGAGAAAACAATGTAGAAAGGCAGAACTGCAGAACTGCTTTGAATGGGCTCAAGCACAAGCTCTGAACTGAACAAAAAAATCCTTAAAGGCAGACACACATAGACACACATACACACACACACAGTGAGGGAACCGATGCTCATTAGTGGTAGCGCCTCTCTAATTAAGGCAGTGTGATGATCTTATTAGGAGAGGAGGCATGTAGATCATCAGAGCGCCCGTCACATCACATCCGTTTATCAAGTGAGCGACGCGGCGCCACCCACGCTGCCTTAGCCCAGACTCCAGCTCTCAGGGCTGGGATGAGGCTTCTGTCAGACTGAAAGAGAGTCGTCAAGGCAGGATAGGATGTTGAGATGACAAACTAGTTTGTTCTTGTGCAGAGCAAAACTGTGGAGAAGGGTCCCTTGGAACTCCAGTAAATGAAGGCAAAAAATATAGCAAAACAGCGCATTTGTTGTGCTAATAATACAATTAAAAAGATTTCTTGCCCAGCATCCAATGCCCTTAACGGTGACCCGGAGTCAGAGACAGGGCAGAAGCAGCATTTCTAAATCAGATATTGTGTTGCCATGCCAACGAGCCAGCTTACCCCAACAAGTGTGACCCAAAGATAGAATAATGACCCAGTTGTGAAGGTGTTGTGGTGTTTTGAGAACATATCTCCGCAAACACATCTCCAGACAAGTCAGGAAGAATAGATGAGGCATTCATACACAATCATGCCATAAAGGGAATCTCAGTCGACTTACTCGGTCACATGGAGTAGTTAATTGCTCGGATGATGCCAGAGCATTAAGAATTTATGAGAATGCTTAGACATAAAGAAATCATATTAGTGGACAAACGTCTCCATAGACATAAAACAACATATGGGGTAGGTAGGGATAACTATAAGGTGGTTGCCCAGAAAACAAGACTTTCCCTTGAAATGTTTCCTCAGTCCAGGTGAGTTTAAGACCAAATAGTTTTCTAAAGGAATCTTAGCATTCGTAAACTCGTAAACTCGTGCCAGTTTAGACCGTAGGTTTCCTTTGAGAGATACAGGTTTGTCTGTACCTCAAACACACACACATAGGCACACACATTCACCACAAGGCTCAAACACCTGAAACTGACAGTTTTTAATTATCATCTTCACATGTGGTTTTGAGCTCTGTCGTTTGTTTATTTGAGGCTGCCTTCTGATTTCAGCTTTTGTCACAAGAATAGTTGATGTTGTTCATCATGGTTGTTGTTGTGATTCAGACAGAAAGAATAGCAGTGGGCTAGAAACAGAGAGAGGAATAGGATACCAGGCCTCATGCCTCAACCTAGTCATGCCCCAATCCTCTAAGTCGTCCATAAATGTCAACCACTATCATTTCAAATGGCACAGAACAAATGCTGCAATTATGCTGCCAGCATGCCAAGCAGTAGTCTGCTTTTCAGAAGGATATAGGGCCTATTGGACAACTTGTGTGGATGTGTGTATGTGTGTGTGTATGTGTGTGTGTCTTAAAACAAAGCTTCAAACAAATGCTTTCATCTTCAGACCATCATAAGCAACCAAAATAAGCAACCAATAAAAATACTGTTAAACTGATCTGTCCCCCAAACATGGAAGAGAACATAATCAAAGCATCTAAAGGAACCCAGCAGTGAGTGTAAGCCAGTTAGCCTCTTTTTTACAGTATCTAAACAGCCCCAGAGAGAGAAGGAGGGAGAGAGAGAGAGAGCGAGCCTATAAGACGGGTATAATCTCAGCCCACTGCACCTGGCCCAGGTTTCGCTAACACGGATTAGTGCTAATCCTGTGCTATCCCTGCATTTAAGAACACTTTTTATCAAACACTCCCAACAGATTTTACTTGCTCGCACCATGTTGTTTTGAAAGTGGTACAGCTGTGGATTTCCTACAAAGCCCTGGCCAGCATCTCCATGAGGATTTTTTTTTGTCTTTAAAACATGGCTAGTTGCTACCCTACAGGGCTGTTGCTAGCAATGTCTTGAGAAAAAGCAATTTACTGGGCTATTTAAGATAACAGTAGGCTACCTCGGGTGCCAAAGAGTAAAGGGGGGGGGGTTATTTAGTTCTTCTGCGAATCCCCTCACAGCCTCTTTGTGTTACATGATGTAACACACAGCAAATTTGTGTTAAACCGCTTGACTGCCTCGCTAACAACCACCGGCAAATGTAAAATGTGGAGTAATAATCTTTCCAATTATGGGAAATTGTCAGCGCGGGTCTGCCGGGTATGAAAATGTCTTTGTGCTAATGCCATTGACACAGAAGCAGGGATAAGAAAGAGGAGATTAGGTAGGAAGGAGTGGGGTGGCTGTGACTGGTGTATGGACGTTCAAGCAGCCTGTACCGTATGCTAGGGCTTTGGCTAATGCCATTTTTTCCCCCTAAACATAACAGGAAGGAGTTCCTAAGGGAACAGATGCTGAACCAAAGTTCCAGTAACCACCTCCTTTTCCGGTGTCTAGGAACGGCTCTTTCTCCCGTTACAGTTTCATGGTTATTAGTGTATTCCCAGTAGCGACATGTTTCTGGGAAGCAAAAAGATATGTTCCGAGTGGACCAGAGGGGAAACATGGGAGGTCAGCTCTACACAACCAGCAACAAAACTGCAGGTCTGGTTAATCGGCATGTCTACATATGCCCTCCAAAAGGACTAACTTGTCAAAACAATTCAAGAATGTCAGAGTGTAGGAGATAACAAGGGTCACCAATTAATACAGGGAGGTGTAGCGTTCCAAAGCAGAGGTCTCAAGATGGACGTTAATATGCACAGCAAACCACAAAATCTTTGAAACATCTATGAACCATCATCTTTTCAGGCTATTGCTGTCCAGACACAAGCCAAAGCTTCATGTTGCCAATTTCGTTTTGAGATCGAAGTTGACAGAAGTGCTATGTTAGAAAGCCCCACAGGTATATTCCTGTCTTTTCCTGACAGTTTCTGTGTGCTGGCCACAGCGGAGCATGGGTCAGCCTGTCAGAGGAAACAAGGAGCCTGTAATTGGCTCTGGTCCCTCAGAGGGTCCCCAGGCTGTAGTCGTGCAATCACCCGGCCAACTGCCGTGTTTTACAAAAGGGACTTGAGGGGAGAAGACGTCAAGACGAGGACCACTGCCATTCACCAACGAGCAGGGAGAGATAGCAGGCAGGCAGGTCTGCATTTCCTGCCTCTGATGAGTCAGACAAAGAAACTCTAGGCACTGGGGCTGAAGCGGGAAAAACCGGCTTTGTCGCTGCCCCCTTTGTTGCCAATATGGTCTGTAAGAGCATTCTTGTGTCGAACACTTTTCAACTCAAAACAAACAGTACGTTAATACAGTACTAGGCACACACTGTTTGCTTGAAGGGTCTTACAATAATGATATGGTGTGTGAATGGTGTGCGAAAAGAGGAACTATGTGTAACTCAAGTGCTGTTTGAGCGAGTCAACGGCGGTTTGAGACAATGTTTGTGGTGATTAAGCCTTGGGAGGTAAGTCATCATTTTCCCCTCAAGAACTGAAAAAGGGGTAGAGGGATGAAAAGGCCTATACAGAGTCAACACTTTTCCCAAAGAAATGACTGAAAGAGAGAAAGCGGGAGGAACGTGGAGAGGTAGGTTACATCGGGGTGGCGCCATCAATCTGTGCGATAACCTAGAGCTGTGTTCTGTGCCATCCGAGACACCGCCGCCCAGTCAATCACCACCACTTTGGCTATATGCCCAAATAACCAGAATTTTCTGCTTTCGTTAATGACCTAAACGGATCACGGCGCTCAATTCGTGCCCAATCTGTGCCACCTGCTAACTGTTCAGAGTGAGTGTCAACCCTGGAGCTAAGTAATGACTTGCTCTCTTAACTTAACTAATATAGGCCCATTTCATTCATGTTCCGCGACACAAGAGGGGCTCATTACTTTTGAATGAGGGACAAGGCTCAAATCACTGTTCAGACAAAGTGCTTTGTCTACCACACGTCTCTAGTTTCTCGCTGAGACTAAGGTAGCGAAAGTGTCAGTATGCCACAAGCATAGCCAACGGTTTCCCTGTGTGTGCATCCGTAGGCAAGCCAGTTAAAATACGGTCCCGCTGTTATGGCTGACAATTCAGGTTCACATACAGGTCAGTGTGTTTTATTGAGGATAAGATTACTGATGCCAAAATGGCTCTGGTCAATAATTCAAAGAGCACTCAGTTACAGCTCAGTGTGAGAGCAGTGCCAGGAGGCCAAGTCATTCGAGTTGCATTGTGAGATGAGATAAGCAATTCTGAACAGAGTTCAACATAATCTAACATTAGCAAAAACCTACACCATACAGATCCTGTAAACCAAAAGATAGTATTCATAATCTGTACCTCCTTTATAAATGTCACACGGACACACATTAATTGTTGTTGAGGTGATATGTGTTTTTCAATAGGTTTACAATTATCTTAATAAACAAGGCTTTCACATTCTATGAAAACAGATTTCCTGTTACAAAACACAAAACAAAACATTTCTTTTTGCATAAATAAAATCCCTCTCCCTCTCTCTATAAACAGTAACCTATGACAAGGGAAACTGATTCAATAAAAGCATCCAATCACACAACATGTCAAAAACCTCAAGTTGTATAAAATTCTTGTCTGTCTTGTCTGACAGTGAAATTAAAAAACAGGCACTGAAACAAGTCTGAAATGATGCCGTGTCACATTTAGCAGTCATGCGGTGACTAACATGGCTGTGAGCAGCTGTGCCTGATGCACCTGTGACACTGGGGAGATGGGGCCTCCACTCAGAGCACTGCAGCCACAGATGTGAAGAGGCTGGTCTTGAGGGACACAGCACTGGCCCTCACATGTGCACTGAGACAATAGAAGGAGCCTCTATTGTGTTCTCCATCAATTTCTCTTCTCACTTTGTTAGCTTTTTCCTATTTGAGACAGAGCAGTCGGGCAGGTACAGACATCATTAAAAAAAAGAAGGTATTTTTGTACTCGCTTTAACCCACCTACCCCCCCCCCCCCCCCCACACACACACACACGCTTTTGTTTGTTTCCTGTGAGACTGAGCAGATGTCTGAAAAAAAAGCACACACATACACACACACACACACACACGCACACCATTGATGCAGAGTCGATGAAAAATAACAAGACCGCATCTCATAAGCCCATTAGCCGTCCAGCACAAACACACTGACATTTCAATTCGGTCTTGATGTCTCTGTTCAAACCGCTCTGCCTCACTCGAGGGACACCACCAAGGTTGATGACAGATGCCAGACACCTTGCGGTGCCACCTCCACAACAAGAGCCTGCATGACAAAACCTCAAAGACGGCCCACCGAAGTAAGAAAATGCCACGTCGCTGTGATACTCAGTGAGGTTCCTGGCACTTGGAAGAGGCTTTTCAGAAGCTTGATATTTTCTCTCGTCTGGTCATCGACTGGAGATTGCCAGCTAGCAAACACCCCACCCACATTCCACCTGAAGACCCATCTTTGTGCTGGACAGACAGTGTAAACTTAGGAAGTGAGCCGACACGTTCAGTACCAGCAGAGACCGCTCAGGTGCCAAAGACACAGGCAGGGAGAGATGAGGGATGGCGCATGGGTAACAAAACAAACACATGCATTCTGTTCATGAGAGATGTATTTGCTTGTAGCTAGCAGGACATGTGTTTGGACTGGGATTACATTGTCCCAGCGTCAGATTTATGAACTGATTCTGGTGTATTACTAGCAAGGGGAAAAAAACTGTCAACTAAAGGCTACATTAATCATATAATTTTGTCTAGAGATCAGTTTAGGAAGTTCCTCAGTTAATTCCTAACAGTCTGGAGCAACTGAAATTACCGGTACATCTGCTTTTCTCAGCAACAACAACCCTCAAAAAACAGGTCACTCAGGTGTGGCAACATTGTTCTTGAGATTTACTTACAAATCACCCAGTAGATCACTTTCCGTGTTGGTATCAGCACAAACTCGCTGGGTCACAAGCACAACAGTTGCCAATTAACAAACAATAGGCCACACAAGGCCATCAAGAGTGCTGCATGACCTTGCAAATGTCATGACCTGACAGGCTACAAAAAGCCCTGTCAGTTTGTGTGTCCTGATTCTCCCAGTAGTTTCATTTTAGCTTCATATTAGTGGTGGCTGGTGACAGTAAGTCTGGCGTGTGTAATGGCAGGAATTGTATAGTGCCGTTTGCCCAAAAAAATTTAATGACAGGCACCAAAATGTAACAAAGAACTGCTGTCCAAAATAAGTGAATTAAGTCTGAAACACTGCTACGCTTATATGGCTAGGAGTCAGTTGTAGCACTGCAACGTTCAGATGTAAATGAAAACTATTTGGGATTTACCATTAGATCAGGGTCACATGGCTGTGGGGGTTGACGTTGTGCTTGGTGGCGTTGGGTGATGAAATACTCGGCCGCAGCCAAGGTCCGCTGTGACAAAGCGGTCATTTCCTGCTTGACCACGAGGCCTAGTCACACCCATGGCCATCCACAGGCAAGCACTCTCCTTCCCCCAGTGACGCAACGCAATGCCACACCAAAACAAAACAGACGGAAATAGCCCTACGTGTCAAAACCACCGGCTGTAAAAGCATAGCAACAACGTCAGCGGCACTAGTAACAGCTTCTGATATGAAGCCCTGACACAAGATTCGAAACCGATTGAGACAGTGTGTCTGTGTGAGTGCATACTTAAGCAGGTGGCAGGATATAAAGGGTTACACCTCTGAGGTCAAGACATAGCCTAGTATTCCTTATCTTTCCCAGCTCTCTGCCAATCCCACCTGCTCCACCACAGCAATCAGCAATGAAGCTTCATTACCACATTCCCATCCCCCACCCTCCGCTATTCCCTTGTCTCCCTTTAGCACTTCAACCCTGATCTCCAGACTGCTGTTCAGAATGAGACACAGATTCAACTATAATTAGGTAAATTACCATGGAGGTCTGCGCAGGTGCTGGATGTGCCAAAACAGTGCAAGTTGGCTACAGTAAGTGGCCTGTGCGATTTGCGTTCCAGGCTGTATGCAATTCTTATGTGGACAAAGTCAAAGCGGAGTTAAAAACAGTATGAACGTTACAGTCTGAGCAGAGGTTAAATTTGAATGATACTTAATGTAGATATGAATCCGTCTCATAGTGAGTGTGTAGCCAAATGCCATGACAGAGCAATACTTCACAAGCTAAAAATAGTTATACTTGGGCAATCTCTTTTTCATAGCCTTATTGCTAAAACACTGACATTCTTTAATCTCTTTAATGGAGAGCAGAGGGAGAAAGAGATTAGGGGTGTGTGTGTGTGTGTGTGTGTATGTGTGTTAAAAAAAGGAGAGGAAGGATGGGAGTGACCAGGAGTGTTGTAGTATAAGGGAGAAGAACCAGTTTCTGGTGGAAACACAGTTCCTGGGCTAGTTTTTCTTTTTTTTTTTTCAATAGCCATTTTTGTGACACAGGCTTGTGACAAATGACATCTAACTCTGTCTCTCAGCTGGATTTATAGGTACAGTGTCCTGCTGAAGATTGCCTTAAGATTGCCTGATAACCCTGAGTAGCAATGTCAAGAGGCATTTCTCTCCAGCGGTCCCACCTCAGCAGGTGAGGAGGAGAAGGAGTGCCTGACTGTGAGCAACTGACAGGCCTGTGGATGATTAACCCCTTTAGGGCTCCAGAAGGCTGTCGCTATGACAACATGTCACACAGGGGGGCACCTGGACCTAATCCATAAGAGAATGCAAAAATCGACCCTGACACACCCCCACCCCTGTCACACAAGCGAGTAAACAAGAAGGAAAGAAAGACAGAAAGAGAGAAAAATAAATGTTTTATGTTAAAGACATAAAAGTTATATTATTGACTTTAAATAGTGTATAGATTACATAAGCATTCACAAACATGTATATGTGCCGATGAAAAACCTCCATCTCCATGGTAGTTATCAGGAAGGTTTGCCCAAGATGCCACACACTCTTTGCGTTCTTTGTGTGAAGAACGATTTGTTTAAGGAAAGCCATCATACACCTACCATTATTACTTTGACTTGCAAATTGGCCACTCTACAGCAGAGTATTCTAATTGACTAGGGGACAGTTCTGTGTCTGTTCTAACTGTAATCTCTCACCCAAAGTTGTGGCACATAAAGTACAACAATGAACCAATTTGCTGTCTATCTATTTTCAACATGGAGGAAGCAAAAAAGCCACTCCTGAAAGGTCTCAAGCTTCAGATTCCAGAGAGGAAAGTTATAATGAGTGCACTTCCTCCTAGAGACCTAGAGGGGCTCAAATTGCAGCCTATTGGTCTGAAGCTTGGAAGGAATGAAAGTAACTAACTACTGTTGTCTTCAAAAAAGACAGTATAGTATAATCTCATATATATAGTATAATCTAATAAAGTATAGTATAGTATAGTATAGTATAATACACCACTGTATTGTACATTCTTGTAATACTGTGATGGAAATTTGCTCTCTGCCTTTAATTGTGAATTAGTGAGACACACACCACACAGTGAGCTGAAGCACACACTAACCCAGAGCAATGGTCTGCCTGCTACAATGGCCCCGAAGAGAAGTGAGGGCAAAGATCTTTGAATAGTGACCAAGATAAAGCAACATAATCCAAGAGTAAACTTGAATATCTCTGTGGTGTGTTCAGACGATTTTGCTACACTTTACCAATTGAATGTGTTTTTGCCAACAACACAAGGCAACTCAGCTTCTGATAGTTTCCTTTTGTTTGGTGGGTGTGTCAGAAGTCACCCTATTGGTGTTGAGCTGTATCGATAACTGCCTCATTAACACAGTGAGCACTGTTTTCACCTCCTGTTAAAAAAAAACAAGTGAGAAGTAAAACAGGTAATCCCCATTGCTCCTGCTTTCAAACAGGTTTAAATAAATACAGAAAACAAATACCTCAACTGCCAGGTGTTCTTGCTGAAGTTACTGTGTTGCTACATTTCATGCATCTTCATGTTAACCCAGGCCTGCATATGTTTTGTGATCATGTCACAATAAACCTTTCAATGATCACTTGTATCTGTGCCCTCCGGTTTGCATCCCTCCCCAGTGCAAAAATAGAGCGAGAAAGTTGTTGGACGTTTACACCTCACTTTATGTGGAAGGACTTATTCTGGAGTTGGTGCCAAAATCCAGAAGCAAGTCCCTTCTTTTTTTTCATACAGTGGAGCATCTTACCGTAAATATTGAGTCCACCCCAGCATGAGGGTCTGTCAGCATTGGGGCTATGCTGAGTGCTGGAAGCCCATTGTCCTTAAAGGCCTAGGCATGGAGAAAAGGGAAGTCACATTTATGTCCATGCAATCCCTCTCACATACACCTCACCCCACATTCTTACACACTTTTTTGTTTTCTTTTCCATGTGTTACCTATTAGCATTGTTGATAAATGTAAGGAAACATTTTCAAGGTTGTACCTGAATGACCTGAATGCTTTAAAGCTGGACTAATGTTGTGCTTGGTCATGACATCACTAATGATTCACTAATCTAATCTAAATTTGTAAATAATAAAACTTATTTGTAAATAATAAAACATGGCCTGCCTGAATCATCATGTCGAGAAACTGAAGAACTGAAGAGCAGTGGCCACTGTAAATGTCCCTAGGTGTGAGGTTGTTCTTTAGGACACAATACTAAACTCATCTCCCCTACTTAAAATAGGGCATTCAAATTGCTGCGTCAACTTTTCAAGGAGTTTATTCATAAGCCACACAACGACATAATTTGTGGCATAAACAACAGATATAACTCACTGTAGAATAAGTCAATGGAGAAAACCTCAAAGCATAACAGGGGAAATCTATTAGTGCGATTGACGTTAACTCCATGTGCTGGTGCATAAACAGTACTTTAACAGTTTTCAAACTTTGATCAAGGTTTATTCTCAGGGGATTGGCTAAACTGACAGTTTGATAAACAGCTGGATAAAAAGATAAAAACGTGTGTTTCCTCCCGATGTGACGCGCCACAATAAGCATGACCGTGAAGTTAAAACCGAGTCACCCGTGCTAATAAGCTATCGTTGACTGCCTAAGTTAGCTTCTAGCCTAATAAACTACTCAAACAACACAACCGAGCGCTTTTTAGTTGCAGCGGTTCGGTTCACCGGGCTTTGGTCTTACCGTATTCGAAGTTCATTTCTCTGCGTCAGGAACGGACTGAAGTAGCAAAAATGATGCCAGAAGATGACAAAACGTGTATGACAAATGGTTATGCTGTCAGTGTCTTCAGTCTTTTGAATATCGCTGTCAGTCTTGCCTCATCAGCCAAGCCTGTTGACAACAACACACTGTTCTCTGGACAGTTCCTGTAAAAGAAAACACAGATTGACTCTTTCAGGCAAGAGCAATCGAAACATAGGGGCGGGATCGGCATCAGGGCATTCCACATCGACTCTTTCACAAAATGTGATAGTAGGCTAAAAGGTTTCTCTGATGTGTGATAAAAAGGTAAGCAAATTCTAAGACTTGGTATATCATATTATTATTACAAATTAAAGGCTCTTTTATCATTTTTTGCCAGTAGGCCTATGGGCTCATAGTGCATGTTTCATTAAGCAAATTCAGGCCTACCCCAGCAACTTTTTGACCAGCAGACTGTTTACGTAACCTAATGGCAGATATAGTCAGAGACGTTACAGTGCCTATGCCTACCTGTGAGGTTGCAGCTTTTTATGTTCAGATTCAGTTCAGTAGGCTAGTTAATTAGTTAATTAACCAATTTAAACACAACCTTATGGCGTACTGTAGCCTATTGTGTCCAAATATAAATATAGGTTAAGTATATATAAGTAAATATGTAAGCAGTTTTTGCTATAGGCCTACTAATGAATACCATTTTTGTGTCCAAAAATACAACCAAAGCCCTTATATTAAACCATCTCTGCCACATGTACTGTGTTGAATTTAAAACATGTCTTCTTGAATTAGCCCAGGACACAATTGCAAATGGTTCAATAGGCTAAAGACAACATTATACTGTAAGTAGTCTTAAATTTAGGCTAAATCTTCCCCATGCTTTTCACTCTACCTAAACACCTTGGTTTGTTCAGATACTCCACAGAGTATATGAATTGTCTTGAAAAAAACAGTAGGCCTATGGTACTAAGGTTGGCAGAAGGCAGATGTCAACAAATTAAGTTCAACTGGTGCATGACAATTCTGACATCACTGACAGAAATGTCTTGTCAAAGCTTGCCGGTAACCCTTTCTTAACCTAACATAGCTGCACTGTTCTTATTTTGTGAATAAGATTAGCCCACTTTTCCCCTCTGCATGAGCAACCTTGGCATGACACTGAGATCATCTATTTAGACTACACAGTGTGTCTGTGGTATGGAAGAAGGTGTGTGTGTGTGTGTGTGTGTGTGTGTTCCTTTGGTCTGATTCTGTAGGTTGTTTAGGCAAGCACAGTCTAACTTCATCACATTTTTAAAAGCATTTAGAGCAAATTATATATCACCACGGAACATTTAAAAGTTAAAGGCAAGATTCTTCATTTCTTCCTCTAAATAAACCTAGCCTATAAGCAACATGCCTGAGACACTCAAGGTAGTAAGTGTTATGTTAGTTTGAAAAGAAGTTATGTTGCTGTTGGTAATTTAAAAAGAAACGCACATAAAGCAGAAAACCAGTTTTCAAAGAAGTCATGCCATTTGAGGACTAAATGGCACTTGCAACGAAGTATCGCCATCTAGTGGACAGAGGCAGTACTGACTTTTTTTTTTTTACTACTATTCTCAGTGTCACAGTGCATGATCACACCTATTCAGTTCACACCTCAACCTATAAATATCGACAGGAATTACGTTATGAAACAATGAAGAATATAAGGAATTTGGTAATTCCTGCAACTTGTGCCACTGAGCTAGCTAAGTGTTTTTGTGTTCTTCCAAGGAAATCATTAGTGGCTGTGACTGAATATGCGTTATTGATTTGCATCGCACTGGCATAATTTGGCTTCCATGGCTTTAACATTAAATGCCATGACTTTGTCTAAAAAGTATGACTTAGCTGAAATGAAACTATTTTGCAGAAAAGCTAAGTGTTTGGGGAAAGATTATGAAGTTATGACAGAAATGTGTTTGAGGCTCATGAAAGGCTCCCCAAAACATTCTTTAGCCAGCTGCCAAAGCTCTTTTTACATAATTAGATTTTTATGCAGCAAACTTACACAACCCTGTATCCAGAATCAACAAAAGAGGCTTTTAAAATAGAAAAAAACATATTCCCTTTCTAAATCAAAGGATAAAGGAAATATAGAAATCTCTTTTGTTTAGTCAGCAGCTCTATAGAGAACCCAGACCTAGATACACAGTTAAGCCACCCAGATATGTAGACAAGATGCAAAGCCAGACAAAACTGAATGAAGTATGTTGCAGTTACCTACTGTAAATACCGACAGAAACATGTACTGTGTACCTACTGTAGCCAGAGACGTCTGATGAGGCTGTTCTAAATAATCTTTGCTGTAGCCTGCACTCTCTCCAACCAAAGGGGTTCCAAGACTGTTGGCCTAAAAAAGGTTCTATTTCAAGCACATGAGGATTGAAGATAACTCTTCTTGCCTGATAGGTCTAAATATTGACCAGAAATTGTTACAAGCACAAATGTGGCATAGAAATGGTAAAAGCCATACTTTAAAGAGATTTTTTATAATATCATACATTATGTGATTCACAAAAAATCATCATACACATTTACATAAAGAATAACTAGACTATTCAACCGTTAAGCACGTTGCTTTTGTCTCAAAATAGTAGTACGCATCAATGTTTTTTGCACGTAATAGCGTGTTGTGTTGAGCGTAATAGCGTGTTGTATTGAGTTGTCTCACAGGATTCAATTTCTCAGGTGTGAACAGTGGACAATTTAGGCAGATTCACATAATTAGTCAGCCACAGGACAGAATTCCTTTAAATACACTCTCATAAATAACAGTTTCCTGATAGAACACTCAGTTCCTGTCACATAAGAGTTTGACCGAGAAGGCCAGGTCAACGGTGTAGCTGAGCAGCGTAATGCATGCAAAAACCATCTCAGAGATGATGATGACGTCCTCTCCAGGCAACTGTGTCTTGGCCTTAAGTAAAAGTAGGACTTTTGTGGAGCTCATGACTGCTGCCACCATGTAGAGCAGGACTCCCAGCAAACTTAACCCAGCCAGGATGCGGTCAAACGGCATTGGGCACTGCCCTGTACAGTCTCCCACCATCACCAACACCATGCCCAGCGAGGCCAACAGGCAAAAGACGTAGGCCAGCCCAGGGACCATTACCCGCCAGCCGGTGTCACCGTGAGCCACCTGATCTTTGAACAAGAGCAGAGTCACACAGCCTCCAAATACCTGGAGCAGCTTAAGCAGGCCAGGTACGCTGGCCATGTAGCCCCTCTGTTCCCGGCGAATGAGGTGAGTCTCGGTGACGTAGGCCAGAAATGTCAGGCTGGAGAATAGTGTGGCTGCGATAGCGCGAGGCTCTCTGGATTCAGTCTTGCCTAACACCAGACAGGGGAATGCCAGAGTAGCAGTGAAGACCATAAGTGCAGCCAGGGCGGCCACCGTCACCGTTAAGTTTTTCCAGGAGATTGGTAGCAGGCTGTGGAACTGGATGTAGGTGATGGTGAAGATGAGAAGACTCAGAGTGAAGAAGAGGCACCAGGTGCACATGCAGAAGGAACTGAAAAGGGCAAGGTGCTCTGTGTCTTTCGTTTGGGGACTGTCCATGGAGGCCACCAGGCTGAATGTCAGGCATCCTGAAACAAGAGCCCAAATCCGCACCACGGAGAGCGGGGTGGTAAGAATGCTGGCCTCCCCTAGAATCACAGGCATGGTGGTTCCTAGGCACCCAGAGATGGGGAATATTCCAAAGTCCAGATTCTAGAGCTATTCTTTTCCAGAAGATGCCATTTCCTGTCTTTATGGAGGAGATGGACAATGAGGACCAATGAGGTCTGTCTCAGACACCATCCCAACATATGTCAAACACCAACAAGTCAAAAGGAGCGCTTTCTGTGTCGTGAGACGAGCAAGTGGCAAAGCATGAGATCAGACAAATGAACACACTCTCTCAGTCTGACACATGCAGTAAGCGCTCAAAAACACACAGTAATACGTCTCCACCCTCTTCCTGTGTAGAGGTTTCGGTGGTGCTTATGTACTACTGAACAGTGTCAGTTTTTTTTGTTGTTTTTTAGCATCGATCTCAGACTCCACCATTGTTCCTTTTTCCTGCCACAAGAAGAGGTAGAGGACAAAAGTTGAGCTTAACCTGTTACTGTCAACAACAAACAAACATCATCTGAAATTGGAATAGATAATTTACTGTAAAACATTTTATTTGTTCATTGGTACTGGAAGGATTCATTTAAGCCAACAAATCAGGATTACTCTGAGATAAGAGGTGGATTTCATACTGGGTTTTGAGAACTAAACGTAAAAATGGTTAACTATCTCATATTTCAAGTACTGTCAAGTACTCATTCACTTGAGTAATTTAATGGAAAACTAAAGTATTTGTTTTACTTGTGCATCAAATAAAAGGTCTCTGTTCAGTAGGTCGTGCTGTAATGTGTAGTCCCATTTAGAAACACCGGTAAATCTGATTTTGTTATCCTGAAAAGATTGGATTTCGATCAAAGTGTTTCGATCTAAACCAATTTGTTTTAAAAAAACTAACATAAAGGTAAAATGGATTACCATATCCTGGGTAGCAAAATTAGGGATTTCTAAAACTGGTCTACTTTGATCCGGATTAAACAGCATGAACAAATGGGCCTAGGGCTTTAGTTGTCTTGATTCACTGAGGTTTCAGTTCATGAGAATAGCTTAGTATAACTGAGAAACTGCTAGGGAAAAGATTACAGACTATTTTTCCACTTGTGAGTGGGTGTGTTTTTGTGTGTCAAATGGGTACAAAAAACATATATGCAAACAAAGAGCTTGATTTACTGTACCCAAAAACTTTCATTACATGGAATCCCATAGAACTGAAAAAGGGTAAGGTCCATATTCAGAAAATGTTCTAAGTCCATTTTCAGAAATTTGCAAAACTGAATAGTTTTTTTTATGATAGGTATCATTCAAGTAATCTCTATCAAACTGTAAAGTCACGTCATCATCAAGTAAAAAAATATCAACAACAAAAACAATCCAATCTATGTTGGCCTGATAAAGTTTATCAAAATGATATAAACATTGTATGTTTGTGTAAATTCATTGCAAAAAGGGTTCTGCGTCTGAACACTTCATATTTCACCTAGAATTTTTAAAACTATCTGATACAGTACAGACCAAATTAAAATAATAATTATTTATTAATTATAATACAGTGTATTTGGGTAATCATCGTATCATTATCTAAACCTCTATTGGATTAATAAAAAGAATCTAATCTACTGTAATCTAATCTACTGTCTTTATAAAAATTGGTTTGCGTATTGCAGGGTAGGATTATATATCTCTGTGTCCCTGTGGCCATCACTTCTTTATCACGTTGTGTGTGTGTGTGTGTGTGTGTGTGTGTGTGTGTGTGTGCCCTTCTCGCTTTTGCTGTCTCTCTCCGGATGTGTTCCAGTGTAGGTTGAACACAAAGAGCTCTATGAAGCTCCCTCACCATGACTTCAACATAGTTGTGCGTGAGCAAGCTCACCTGTTATATTTAGACACACACCATACATCACAACCCCCTGGTGACGGGCTGTAGCAGAGGCAAAAAAACATGACATCTGACAGACTCCATGAAAACAAGACAAACACCGTAAACAAGCAGGTAGTAGATGCCTAAAACAGCATACAGTCAGAAATACTCTGTTGTCACTGTTAAGGGTTTAATGCTTGGTGTCAGTAAGGCAGACATTGGCTCTTGGCTCAAACTTAGAACTTGGCTCTAATCAATTTTAGTGTGAAAAAGCTTGTTAAAGCCGTCAGTGTTAGGTTCCCTAATGAGAAAACACTAAATATTTTTGTGCCCTTTTCATTTTATAACTGATAACACATTGAATTAAGACTGGAATGAATGCACATACTGTTTGTTGTGGTTTGCTTATGAATTTCACCAAATATCACTGCTAGAATTGCTTTTAAATGCATTAACATTAATTTAAATTTTAAATAAATATACAAATATGTGCATAAATTAGGTTTTACCAGGAAAAGAGATATTTAAGTTTCCCAAATTGTGAATGGAAGATATGTAGAGTATTATGTGAAAAAAACATGCCATCTTGTGGTCAGTTGTTGCACAACAACTGCATGGTTGCAACAAACTTCATTTCTTTCAGTCAGTGACAAAAGCAAGTCAGCATGGGCTGTTAGATGTGGCCGTTCACAGATTACCTAGTGTTAAGCTTTGGAGTTATGCATAACTTAATCTCCTGTGTTCTCACTGAAGTTTTGAGGACTTCACAGAGACTGCAAATCAAAGTAGAAACTAAGAAAATGCACCACCAACAAAATAGAACAACATATTTCATGAATGATGGGTACTTGCATGATGGTCAAGGCTCAAATGAAATTTGGGATCTTTAGACAGATTGATTTAGCTAACACTGCCTCTATAATCCAGAAAATCTTCACCAGTTGACTTTATAAAGGTTCCTTGAACTCATGCATTTAAGATGCAAATGGAAACATTTTGTTGGAAGTTACCCACTATCTAACGAGTATTCTCCAATGACCTTTACAATTATGAGACTGAGACAGCTCTTCAGTGGCTCTCATCTTTGTGTGTCTGAGAAGAGCAACACTGGATGAAACCTCGAAGACCGCATAACCCCTTCACAAGTGTCGGCGGGGGAAAGGACACCACAGCGGATGAGGCCACGGACAACCCACCATCTGAATGATGGAAAAAAAAGTGAGACAGAAGAAAAACAACAAAATAGGACATGAAGAAAGCTTTAATTTCGGAAAAGATGGAGAGAGAGAGAGAGAGAGAGGAGGGAGGGAGAGGGAGGGAGAGAAAGGAAGAAAGTTAATAATTGATGTGGCCCTGGTCCCCACGCTGGCTCCAGCCGTTCCTGCTATCTCACAAAGACATTTAGCAGTGATTGAGATCAAAGCCACTGCGACTCCCGCTGCTAAGCTGAAAGGCGAAACCGGCAATTGCCTTTCCCGCGCTAATAATATCGTCTTTATGTAGTTAATAAACTGCACACTTCAGTCAAACTATATCATTACGGGCGACTTAGGGAGCTAATAATTTAAAAGCAGAGAATCGCCTCTGTTCTTTGCTTTGAACTAAACAACATTCTGTTGAACGGGGTAGGGGACCGTCAGTAGGGGGTGTATGGACGGGACATCAAAGCTTTTGTCACAACAGTGCAGTGAGAGCTGCACGCGGTCAGACCAGACCGAGTTGACTTCAGTCAGCGAAGACAAAAAGAGCCCCCCTCCTCCGAACAAAAGAGCCGAGGACGTCCAGGGCCACAGGCCAGTGGCAGGAGACGCTTCCCTCGACCGCTAAAGCAATCAGGTGGCCGGGAGAGCATTGAAGTTGGCCTGCCGCGGATGAGAAACTAAATGAGCTGAGCCGGTGACAATAAAAAAAGAAAAAGTTTCGACTGTTAGTGAAAGTTTATGCTGGCGCCCACTACCTGCCTGCTACATCCGTGTTCCAGGTGTAGGCCTACTTCCAGCAAGTGGAATTAGGGGATCAATTTCCACTCACTGCGTGTTGTCCTTTCATGCCGCCTCCTTACGATTGTGTGCACAGGTGAAACTGGAGGCACAAGACGTTTCCGATGCGGTGGGTTGCCTCAAGTCATTCATCATAGAGGGGTTTGCAGAGAGAAAAAAAAACCCCACTGAACATGAAAACATGAGAAATACACACAGACAGACTGCCAGGGCACAAAGTAATTGCAAAAAGAGAGTGTTTTTTTTAGCTCTTCTCAGTAGCAGGCCCTCCCTGTTGAAGTCTACTTAAAAGTGTCTTTTTTTTGTATTTCTTTCTCTCTGTCTTGTCATACAGAGTTTGTTATATTCAATACATCCCCAATATGACTTTGCGTCACTTTGGGTCACTCAAAACTTTCTGTCAGTAGAAGTGTGTAAGTACAAACTCGGCTTTTAGGAGACCCCATGAAAACAAAACAGGACGTAAACAACAATCATGCTTGGTGGGAAACCTAAAGCATGAAACAACGACATAACAGCAACCAATCTACAGTACATGCACACAAGATATTACATAAGAAAAACTTTCACATTCAAGATGTTAACTAGTTCTAGTAACTGGTGGACGTACAGGTAGGGTTGCCACCTTTCAGAAATGAAAATAAGAGACGCCTAACACCAGCCAGTTGGGGTGAGGTGCACGGAGCAGTGGTATGTTTTAGACCCCATTTACACATATACGTTTTCTCTTAAAAACGCGCAGTTTTTCCCTTTGTTTGCGCTGTCTCCACACGGACTGCTGTCTGGTGGGAGAGCTTTGAAAATGAGGTGGTGTCCCGGATGAATGGTGTGAGGCTTCTGATTGGCTTGTATGGCTTTCTCCTTCTTCCTACACTGCGGCCCATAGGCTTAGCGTAGGTATGACGGCTCTCGACAGCATATTTATGCAGCTTAATGTAAACGGAAACTTTTTTGAAAACGATGGTGTATGCATGCAATTATTTTGGAAAACGGAGGGAACAAAATATTCGTTTATCAAAATACCCATTGCATGTGTAAACGTAGCCTTAGTTTCTAGGAGTTTTTAGTAAAAGGGTGATCAAGAAAGCACTTATACGTAAAGTTTGAAATGGTTTATTGTCAGTGAACACATTCTTTATTGTGCAACAGTTGCATAGTGCTTCTACTTAGGCTATGTACATAAAGCCTTAATTACACGCATCACAAATTAAGTGGGGGCATTTTCACTTAGAGAGGAAGAAAGAGAACAAAAAACAACAAAAACACATGAAAACATGCATGTAGGTACAAACAAATTAAATTAATGATCTAACAAGAAAGAGCCGAAATTTCCCTTTAAAATGACTCAAAGATTGTAGAAATACATTGAGGGTTGAGAAAGTAACAGTAGCTGGCCTACTTCTTGGAAATGTGGTCAAAATTTAGCACATGGAGTCTAATTAATGTTGTGTGACTGAAAACGCCTATTCATATTTACACATAGTGCATAAGTTCTTCCTTTATGAGACATTTGCATGAAATTTGAACAGACTGTATGTCTAGTTCTTTACAATGAAATCATGAAAAGTGACAAGGTGTGATGGTGTAGTGGCCATCAGATCTATGGTAGACAAGTGAAAATAACTGATGAGCAGAGCCTTTTGGGCCATCATGTAATCAAATTCTGATTTTTTTTTCAAGTAAGGTAGTTATGAAATTATACGGCATCTGTAGTAATTTCAAGAAAAAGATAATATAGCCTACTTAAATCATGACGATGTTTTTAGTATTATGAGAACGCTTTCCCTGCGCATGTTGTAATTCGTTAGTTTACTCACCTCGTGAATGAGCATTTTGTCGGGGTTAAAAAAACATAGGCCTACCCTCACAATGTATGATTTCAATAAAATTTCACAAGATAAGAGGTGTATATTTCTGATCACATACGTGCTCACACAGGATAGCGAGAACATAACAGTTGGTTTAATGTCCATATGTGTGCGACACACATGTCTATTCATGGAAATACGGAACAAATCACGTCCTGTGTCGGTTCAGTACGGGACGCAACATTTAACAGCCAAATAAAGGACGATTCCGTATTTTAAGGGACGGGTGGCAACCCTACGGACAGGTCATGTGGCAGGCTACGGCGGCAACCACAATGTTATGTTTTTGAAAACGAAACAAACTCCTTATCCATATTAGTCCGCTGGTTTTGGTTTCAATTCGGTTTCGAATGGTCATGTGCAGTCCAAGACTCATTCACAGCTTTAACAAATGGCCGGTTTAGTTTTTTCCATTGTTACCATTATTAGCAGCACGGACATCAAATGAAAATGCTAATAACCTTTTTGATTGCGTTGACTGCCGTTTTGTTTAGGCACTATATTTCTACGATCAACAGTAGATTAAATACGTGGAGGTAAACTATTATTTCATCCGCTTGATGGGCGTGTAGCTTGCAGAGAACCCACCACTGAAACAGATTCAAGGAGATTTCTGTTCTGCATGTTGCAAATTTATTCGATTGTGGCGCACATATAGTGTATGAGAACACTTACAGTAGTGATGACACTGCTCACTCTCTCTGCTCATTGTCAAGTGGCTGCACTAGGGGTGACAACAAACACACACACACACACACACACACATTGAAGGATCATTGAACTATAAATATCAGCCCACTTTTATATACACATAAAGGACTAGAGAAAGGTCACACATTTTACGAGTGTAGAAAATGCAGGGCAATTATGTTGTCAGTCAATTGTGCATAAAAAAAGGGGGGGGGGGGGCTTAGAGAGGGGCAAAATAAAGTGGTGTTGGGTGATTACAGGCCTACATAGAGTTGGGGTGGGCTATGAGGGGAGGTGGGGTCATTTTGCACCCAAGAGCAGAAGGGGAAAAAACTTCTATGGGAAGAGGGAGTGAAGGGGTTCACAAATCACGCTATACCTCACTGTACTGTACACTCTGTGCCCTGATGTTGTGAAATGGAACATAATCCTTAAAAGTGCTCTATGAGATGCTGCAGGATTTTAGCGCAATTTTATTTTTATCTCAAATCATTGGCATCTCCCCTTGATCGGCTTGATTCTGCCCCCTGAATACACTATGAGTTTGTGTAACCCTTTCTTTAGTCTCTCTCCCCCTTGTAAAGGTGCCTTGGGTATCATGAAAGGCGCTATATAAGTATATAAGTTATTATTATCATTATAATTAATGTTGAATCTCATGTTGAACCTTGAAGTTATAGTGTACAAATTTCCCATGAAAGATTTTCCCAACAGCCTTTTGATTACCAGCTATTGTTAATGTGAAATGTGCCTGCTTTCATATCCAGTGCAAAGACGCATTGGCTGTTGCAATCTCAACAAGCAATTCATCATAATAGGCACCAGTCTGTCTTGTGTGACCTCTGAGTACCAGTCACAAGCCTAGGCTGAGACACTGGGGTTCTGCCCATCCTGTAACCAACACACACACACACACACACACACACTAACCCACACACACACACACCACCCCTTCTCTGTGTCTGCGTCTGGAAGGCTGACTGGCTGATTGTGGATGCCCGCAACAGTGTGCCCTCTGTGCTCCCGATCACTAATGGTCTAGCCAGCTACTCCCGCTCTCACCCGAGGGCCTCCGCTTGCCAACTCCATTATCCCCGCTGCCCCTCGGCGCAGGTCAGCTAGGTTTTTTTTTTTCAGCCTGACAGTCCCCCGCTGCCCCGGCTTATTCAGACGCCACTCCTTTTCTCTCCCCTGCCCCGCTCTTTGAAGAGCAACCCGGGGAGATGGAGGAGGGGATTTGCAACACGCTAGGATTTTCCTTTTATACAAAACATATGAGAGGGAAAAAGAGTGAGAAAGAAAAGGAAGTGTGTGTGTGTGTGAGAAAGAGAGAGAATGGAAGAAAGAATGGAAAAAAAGAAAGAAAGAGACTCACCGGCCTATGGAGCACCAGTAGGCCACGCTGAACTGACTCAAGGAGCAGAGGGCCTTAAAGCTACAGGATTTGTTTAGAGAAAAGTCCACTCTAGCCAAAGCAGGATTACAGCGCCCAAGTTCCCATGAAACACGGCCATTGGAAAGGAGGAGGAGGAGAAGAAGGAGGAGGAGTTCTTGCGGGCTACTGGTGTCCGTCCCCTCGAAGCCCACTCCCTACACTTGGGAGGACCGGAGGACGCTTACTTAGGCCCCTTTTCATCTCTACCCCCACCTCACTCACTCACACACACACACATACACACACACACACTCGCACACACCCTTTCCTTTCTCAAGAAAATCTTCACTCTGAGGAGCATTAGTTGCTCGCTGCATGGTGGCAATGCTTCAAGAGGGGTCACCGCAGAGAGACCCCTCTCCAGCTGAAACCCCTCTATTGCTCAACTAAGCTTTTTGGAGCTGAGATGGCAAAAGGGGCGGGGGGTGGGATAGAACGGGGGATTGCTGGAGGAGAGCTTTGGCGATCTCCATACCACCCCTTACCCCTCTTTAAAACATATGACCGCCACTGGGAAACAGAAGCCTTTCAAGGCCATCCAGCACTGTCCTTGGTGCGTAATCCATAATTGCTGTGCAGTGTGCAGATGAAGGGGCAGAGGACGGGCGCAGTAGAAGAAGTCTGAGAGAGGGACAATGGGAGTGGGTGACCTCAACTTGGATCATGTCCGACACCACCCCCATTTGTACCCTTGCCCTCCCTTGATCGCTTGTTGTTCTCTGAACTCTAATTAAAGTTCAGGTCCGTGGTAAAAAAAAAAAAAGACTGATGCATGACAATGGTTCTCAGTGAAGGGAATTCATTTTGCTTAGCATCCCTTGGTTTCTGTGTGAACTTATTCTGTGTTTTTTTTTTCTGGAGAGGGCAAGTGGGCAGTCGGGAGGGGGAGCGGGTGGGTAGAGACGCGGGAGGCCTGTGGAGAAGGTGGCATTGGCACAAGCCATCGGGCCCCTGGTGGGTTCTTTGATATGGTTTCAGATGCATTGATGCCGCCGTGTTTTTGAAAGGGCAGGAGCCGAGCCAAAAGGACCGGCCTCTCCTGGCTCCTGCTCGGCACGCCGCGCCCCGCGGCTCCCCTGGTGAGATCTCCGTGGGAACAGCTGCCATGGCGATCCCCCAGCTGCTACCCATCTACCCTGCCTCCCGCTTAGCGGCCCTGTGTGTTTCTCCCTCCCCCTCTGTTGTTCACTCACTCATTCACTTTCTCACACATACTCAGGGGCACGTTCTAGAACATATTTGACACTTCAAGAAGAAAATTATTTACAGGACATTTCTTCATTCCAGAGTTCATGAGAGTCAAAAAACATTTCAAATAAGGCATGAGGGGGCATCTTTAGAATCCAGTAAAGATTCAGTCGGCCAGGCTCAGTTGTGTCTGCAGCTTTGCTGCTCGTGTCGTGTCACTTGCCCAACAGGGAATTACCTAACCAGTGGCCACCGAATTCTATGAAAGACTTTTTCGACTTTTGGAGTTTACTGGCCTCTGCTAGGAGCCAGTGTTAGATCTAAGTTGGTTTCCAGAGATGCTTCATTTAAGTAATTTGTAATCGGTGTCCAGTGTAACAAACTCCAAACGACCCCTAGGTCATGTTTGTCAACTCCTTCAAGACCAGTGGCAAAATGGGGATGACCCTGTTTCCAACCTTAGCAGTGAGCGTGCCGTTCCCCACACGATCAGGCCTCTTGTTCAGCCTTTTTCCACGAGTTCATTTCACAGTTGAGTTGTCAAATTTCCACCGGCTGGAAACATACGTGTCTGCCCCTGATGGGCAGCTGTCCGCAGGATGGTTTGGAGAAACAGTGAGGAGATGGATGGATAGATGGATGGATGGATGGATGGATGAATGTGAATGAAACAGCAGAAATGAGTGCACAGCAGAGGGGGGGGGGAGAGGGGGGGGGGGGGGGGGGGGGGGCATCAGATCCTCTTTCTCCACAGCTGTGCTCGCACGCACAGGAGCAGAGAGCTCTTTGTAGTTTGCACATGTCTGGCTTCACATGGAGACAGCCGTTTGTGCTGGGCAGATGAAAGCTAACATTCATTATCTCGCAGGGCCGTTTGTATGGGTGTCTCCGTGACCAGGCCGGCGTGGAGAGAGAATTGTTCAGGGTGAGCCCATAAACAAATTCAATAATTCACGTTGTTTCTAATTACGCCGAGGGACGGGGCACGTAGGCAAATAGCATCATGGAGCGAGGGGAAAGAAGGACTTCCTTGCAGATAGGTCTTCCTTCCATCAAGCCTTTCTCTCTTACTCTTTTGCTTGCTTGCTTACTTTCTTTTTCTCCATCTCTCTCTCTCTCTGTCTCTCTCTCATTCTCTGGCTGTGTCTCTTACTCTTGCCCTCCTTCCAAGACTCCCCCTGCTTTAATCCAGCGGCGGAATTTCACTCGACAAGTGATCAAAGAGCAGACGCGGGACACCAGGTGCAGCAGCAGCTTTACCACTGACAACAACGCTGCCTTCTCTTTTTTTTCACCAGAAAGAACGAATGAACAAAAGCGAGAGAGAGAGAGAGAGAGATACAAAGCTGGCGAAACTACCGTTTGTGTCTGTCTGAAGAGTAAAGGGGTTTCTCTGTCATTTCTGAAGCTCACTCTATCTTCCTTTCCTTCTTTCTCTTTCTGTGCCATCGGAGTGAACAGATCTTGTGGTGTGCTCGCTCCTTTTTTTCCAATGCTGCGAGGCTCCCCTGCGTGGAGGACTTGGCGTGAGAAGTTCTCGTCAGCAAATTAAGGCATGCTCATGACACTCAAACAGCAGGGCCGGGGAACACAGAGAGGACACACTGCAGGGGTTAATGCTTATTTAGACACAAGAGCCCGCTGATGTATGGGGGAAAACAAGGCAGTCACCGGCGGGATAGACAGCTAGCCTATAGCTCACAGGAGTACAGCTGCACAGATGCCTATTAGGCTATTGTCAAGAATACCAGTGGGACCATAAAAAAAAGTTTATCGGAAGTTAGTCGCCAACTTGTCCATATGTGTGTGTCTGTAAATTAGCTTAAGTAGAGGCCTCTGTGGTGTGATAATTAAATTTAAGTTGAAAACACTTAACATGACTTTTTAAACAAAACCATAGGAGACTAACATAGTCTTAGTCTTGAGGTCCCATGGCGGTTCCGGAGCGAGAGGGTAGAATGTCTTGTGGCTTTTGCTTTGACGTGCCCTGTTATTAGAGAAGAGTGGGTGAAGTAGACTAGTAGGCACTCATTACTGCCCCCTGGTGCTGTGGTGAGGCACTGAAAGTTTTAGCTGGCTTCGCGTGTCAAAGAGATAAAATGGAAATGGATCGACGGAGGCTTTGATGTGAAATGCCGCTATCCACAGCCAAAAATCTCAGACATAGTTATCTGGGGATGCACGGCCTCAAACTTGATATTATTTCCTTTAATAAAGTACAAGAAAGTAGTTCAGTAGCTTAAATTTCATGCTTTAGAGAGCCTCTCTTCAGCCAGTGGATAAAGTGATGGGCAAAAGCAAAAGCATTGAAAATAGAACTCATTCACAATCATGTTGGACAAAAAAACTTTAAACTAGACTAGAAAGATTTTAATATAAACTTGTTATATTTTTTTACATAGGCCTACTTTTAAATAAAAACACACAACATTTGGTTCAACAAATAAGTGAAGACTAATAAAACTAATAAGAATAGTAATCATAAAATAAAAATCGTACAAGTGCTTGTCTTTTGACGTGTATTCATACATACTACAGACATGTCTAACCCTCTCTTTGATAGACTCAAACACCAGAGACGGGGGAGAAAAAAATAACACCAGCATCTAGTCAGTGAATCAGTGCATGTGATGTGTGGCATCATCCTGGTGCAGACAGGTCCATTAACCTAATACTGTCCTCTTTGTTCTTGTGCCAGACTGGTGTCTGACAAGTCAGTCAAGCTTTGGCCCCATTGTCATGATCTGCTCAAGGCAGGCTTGAGGTTAGCCACTCAATTAACCGACAAAGCCTCCGCAGACAAAAAAAAAAAAAAAAAACTCACTGATCACTGCGCCCTTCTAATGTAAGATTGGCCAGAGAAGGCCTTTTACCTACTTCAACATCAAGAGAATTCCCATGCAAAAGAAGTTCAACTGTATGGAGGTGAATATGATGAGTAACTTTGTTCTCCATTCTATAGTTTGCTCTGAAACCAGACGGGCGCTTGTCATTAATGTGTGTACTACATGTATGTGTCATTAATTCGATGGGTGCTATTGTCTTTTCAATGAATGTCAGAATGTCAGGCAAGGTTACAAGGGCAATGGCACCAACTTCTCACCAACACAACTATTCAAAATGCGCACAAACAAAAACAAGACAGTCAAATTTGGCTGTAAAAACACTTGTCTCACGTGGCCTTATGTGTACTCCAAAAGAAAGGCTTCAATTTGTTTTTCAATTAGTCCCATTTGTTCTTTTATTAAATCCCTTTTGTAACTAAGGCCTGAAGTTAAATGTGTATTTACAAGGAGAGAAAGAGGTCCTTGAACACAAAGATTGAGCTAAATAGTCTGCATTGCAAAAGAAAAATAGAAAGGTGTCTCCTCTCAACAAAAATGGATTTTCTTAATGTAGCCTGCCAGTTGGCAAGTGAATAAAAACAAGTCCATGGCCTATTTTGGGTTGTGACCCCTGAGTTCATAGAGGCTAATGCCAAAAGCTAATGCCAAAACAGTCAGATGCTTTGATAAATGGTTAGAAATCAGACACTTATTTTTGTTTCATCTGGAGAATTTTAAAAAAGAACCCTCCATTATTTCGACAATTTTCAATGAATCAATCAAAAAAGAGCAAGATGTTTTGGTTTGTAGTCAGGAGAGTGCAAGTGAGGAGAGGTTGCATACCATGAGAGAAATTGCCTGCAGTATGGCCGACCTGGCTCAAGCTTGTGAAGACCGTTTTAAAGGACGATGGACACTGTAGGGCACGAGGGGACCCTGCTGTGGTTGAACTAGGGCTGAATCCTACAGCTGTCATCCTTCTGGAAAAGCCTGACCCAAAGTCACTGCCCAAAACATCCACTCCGTGCCCCTCCCCCTCCATTTTTAGTCTAGCTCTTTACATTTGGCATACCTAATACATCATTTTATACAAGATCAACACCTTTTTTATATATTTTTCCAATTCTGTCAAAAACTTTTGAGTCATGTACCTAACCTTGTGGTTACAGAAGACTACGCCTTTATTTTTCCATAGACTTCTGTCCAGATTTGAGCAATTCAGGAATGTAATGTTGCTAGTCTCAGATCTTGCCTCTAGCATCTTTAATGTACCGCCACTCCAAACTCCCCTTACCACTCTAAGTGTTAACTCTCAGGCAGGCCGCTCCAAACACCACCAACCACCTGCCCATCCTCCCTTCTCCTCTCCTCCTCCTTCTCTTCTGGCTGTTGTTGAGCTCCAGCTGGGTCCCTTTGAGCTCCACCGCTCCGTGTAAACACACGCTCGCTCATTTGCTAGCGGAGGAGAGCAGCCAGACGTCACTGCCTCCGATCTTTCATCTCTCCGAGGCGCTCCGCTGCCGAGGGCCAGAGGTCAGAGTGGCAAAGTTTACGGCCCAGCTGAAGCAACGCTTTGTCTGTCTGTGAGTTATCTGGCAGACAGCTAATAAAGACATCATCATTAGCTCGTATGTGCGCTCAGAGTTATTAAATACGGGAGTCTCCAATGTGGGGGAGTTTTGATTTGATTATTTTAGGCATGCTGTTGGGACAAAAAGTGCCCAAAAATAGTTTGAAAATAATTAACATGATAGATTACTCATTTTTGTGTTTTTCAGAGCCATTGAGGTCAAATCAAGACTCAAAGGTGTTCGAGCCACAAATAGACTTTTGAAGTATGATTAAGTGATTCAATAAGGCCAGATTAGAAATTCCTTTTCCAGCCTCTTACCCCCTCCTAAAAAAAAAATAATAAAAATGTATGAAATGTTTCTCTCTCCCCACTGTTAAATTGGGTGACAGATTTCAAAGGCTGTCATAGAAGAAGATGAAAATGACAGAATAAAGAAATACACATCATAGATTCTCAGGTTCCTTTCAACAGACCTTTTCAGAGCTGCATCAATCATCTAATGGTGGCCAAGTTCAAAGTGGCAATAGACTCCCACTGTTTTGTACTGAGTGTCTCCCTCTGTGTGTGTGTGTGTGTGTGTGCTCGCATACATACACTCACATTAATGCCTCCCTGGCTCTCCAAGTGGCCCAGTTAATCAGGCTTACCCCCCATCTCAGAGCTGGGAGGAATTAGGCTGGCTGAGAGCAGAGAAGATGACGCTTCTCAGAGCTTTGTTCTTCAGCGACATTGTCTCTCTCTTCCCCATGTTCCTGTCTCTCCATTCTTTCATGACTTGTTCACTCTTTCTCAGCACCCCCCCCCCCCATCCACCCCCACCCCTCCTTTGCTTGTTGTTTTTCAGTTCTTTCACCCTCCACTTTTATTGTTTGTTCTTGTGCTCTTGTTTCTTGTGCCTTTGGAGTTTTCCTCTTCCCAGGCTCATGTTCTGTGCCATCAACTCTTCCACCCTTTTTCACTTTTTCCTTTGTCTTCACACAGCCTCTTCAGCTCTTCCTTGGGGGTGACGCCCGGCTTTGACCGTCTGTACCATTCTCTCTCGCTGTCTTCATATCTATGCCTCTTCTTCAGTTCTTTCTCCTTCTTTTCCTCCTTTCTTTTTCTCTCGCCTTCTTGCGCTGCTTTGGGAACACTGGTGCAGCGCGCCTCACTAGGGAGGGCGGCAGTGGCGACGAACATCCCCACGTCGTTCATTCAACCCCCCCTGGACTCCCCCACGCCTCCCTTTTCTGCCCCACGGAAATTCCCCCCCATCAAAGAAAAGTTGAGGAGGGAGAGGGGGGGGTATCTTTCCTTCCCTTCCTCTTTCTTCTTTAAACCCCCCATCCTCCCATCCACCCATCCTCTTCCCCCTTTTATCCACAGTGGCACTTTTTCCTCCGCTTCCACACGCGTTCCAAATGTTTAACTTCTTATATCAGCTCATTAAAGGGGACCTTCAAAGAGGGCTTGCAGATTTTCGAGGCATTTGCGCGTGAATTTTTAATCACACTTATGGGTGCCACACTTAGCGGCCTTCCGCCATCTCTATCTCTTCCATCTCTCTCTCTCTCTCTCTCACTCACTCTCTCTCGTTTTTAGAACATCTCGGTGTCTGAAATGTAAGTTTTCTCTACCAGCTATGACGACCCACTTTAACTGGCAATATATTAAAAGGTACTGCTAAAGTTACAACATTAGCCAAGGGTAATGCTCTACACTGTAAAGCTATGTTGCTGTGATACTTTAGCAGCACCATGAAGTATATTGTCCTAATTATTCCTCTTATAAACATGTGTTAACATATTGTCTTCTCTCTGCACCCTGACCATGTTTTATACCGTTTGTTTTAAACATGATTCATAATGTGTAAGAAGAAAGAAAAAGTGAGAGTAAAGTTGGTAGGAATTGTGTTATTTGCCATCAATATGATTTCCTGTAGGCATCAATATATCACTACAGTGCAACTATATAGCAATGCCTGCTGAATCTGCGCAGATGAGAAAAAAACGTAGGCGAAGCGCTCCAAAAGTAACGTGAGGACGGGGTTACTACACATTTCTGAGTGTAGTAACTATTGATTCACATGCATGTCACCAGTTTATCTGCCAAAAAGAGGCATTTTTTGCGCTTGCAATGTTGAAATGTTGAATATGTGCGTAAGACATACTTTTTTATATTTAGTTTTGGTACTCTGTTGTCAGTGTTTAATCTTAGCCTATATTATTTAGCCTATATGACTGTGATTTTTTTTATCTCATCCCTAATGATTGTATAAAATAAGTTGTGTGAGCCGCTCTTGTGTGTAAATTTTGTTTTTCAGTATCACACACAAAACATTCAGAATTCCTACAGTGCCTAGGAAACATCTGGAGCATTTACCCCAAGCAAACACCCCAAATGTACAGCGAGTGTAAAAAGCCCCAGTAAGGCCACCGTGTAAGAGACAGTGTGTCACTCAAGCAACACAAACAGGGAGAGACCAAGACAGGAAAAAGAAGAAGAGAAAGAGAAAGGAAGGATGGAAAGAAGGGGAAAGAAAGCTTCAGATCTTCTTTGCAAGTAGAACACCTTTGAATCTGAATTTCCTTGCCGAGCAGGAGAAAAAATAGGGCTTTGAAATCTAATGCATAAACATTATCTTCACCCCCCCCCCCCCCACACACACACACACACACACACTCCTCCAAGCCTCCTTCTCACCTAAAGCACAAGCTTCTGAGCGACTTTGGAGAACTTCCCTTTTTTAGAGCCTTCAGTAACTTAAATAGGAAGCGGATGGGGATTTGGATATTGTTATGTCTCATCAAAGGCAGAAATCTTAAGCTATCCTCCCATGTCTCCTTGCCTGGTGTCTGTCAACAGCTCTGTCTTTAAGACATGTCTCACTGAGTCTGATGGAATTTGATTCCATTTGCTGCAGAGAGAGAGAGAGAGAGGCAGAGAGAAAGAGAGAGCGCGCTTCTTGATTTTCCTGACAGAGGAGGCCAAAAGAGGTACTTGTTTCAAGATGCTCCATTTAAAAGAGAGGGGCAAGCAGCATTTCCATCCAGACCTTTTCCCGTACTATCTGAGAGGAAGCCTTGTGTTTCCTTCTCCGCTCACCAGCGATGGTTTTCTCTGTCTTTCCATTTCCATCATTCACCATTGACACCAACACGTCTCTTGTGCCCAAACTCCTGTCTCATGTATTTACCAGTCAGTTACCTCAGTGTGTGTGGTGAACAGGCACAGTGAAGTGTCTGTTTATGTCTCTGTTTGACAGGAGGGCCCCTTGCTTGTGGTTGCGTTTTAAAAAAAAAACACTCTTGAAGCTCAGTATGTGTATGTGTATCTGTGAAGATTAACTTGAGGTCCATATGAGGCTGGCTCAGAGAGAGAGAGAGAGAGAGAGAGACATCACATCACATCTCTTCAATTGATTACACTGCCCATGGAGGGACACAGAGGGAGACTGGGAATATTTTTGGTCACTCTCGTCTCAGTCCGCCTCCAAACTTGCTGCAGTCCGACAGCACTCATCCTTCCTCCCACCCACACACACCCAGGCAAAGATAGCCTGAGCATCTTCACAGAGTCAAGCCTGCTTTCATCATCTCTGTCAGAGAAACTTGTAGAAATGCTATGGCCAGCTGCATCTCAGTAGTACGGAATTTACCGGCAAGCCACAGGAGAAAAATTACCTCCAATATTCTTATATTCCAAATAGTTTCTAGTTCCGTACCTGCCTGAATAATAACTGAGCTTAATACCTTAAATCTATCATTTTCGTTTTCTGTTAGGTTAGTGCATGATTGAGGACTATACATTAAAATGTATTTATGTTTGTTTCTAATCAATCAGATAATCAAAACACAAAAGATTAGAAAATGCTCTTTATTGAAAAAAAAAAAAAAAATCAGTCACTCGGCAACGGGACAGAATGAATCCAAAGACATACAAATAAGATGTATACACACAAAGCAGGCAGAACAATCCGCTGTTTCTAATGAAAGAGCTCCTGGTTTCATAGGCACACTGAAACGTCTTTGAACACAACTGTGACTAAATGAGAGACGTAGCTGATGGCTGATGACTACTCCTTCCTTATTTATTTTTTTTTTTTTTACCTTGAGGTTTGAATGACACTCTTTAAAATTGTCATCTTGCATTCCCTCCCAGTGAGTGCTGCCATCGTTCCACTTCTCTGAGATACTTGCCTCCATCCTCCCTCCTTTTCACCCCCTTTCTTCTTCTTCCTCCTCTCCTTCTGTCTCTATTTCTCTCTATGACAGTCCCCACTCTTTCCCACTCACTCACTCTATTTCTCTCTCTCTCTTTCTCCCATACTCCCTCAACCTGCACCTGCAACTGTGAACAGCTTGAGTCCAGTGCCAACGTCTCTGTGTGTGTCCACATGTTTATGTGTGTGTGTGTGTGTGCATGCATATACCTGCGTACATATTTCGCCTGTCTCTGTTTCTTCTTCCTCTTCTTCTCTCTCTTTGTCTCTTTTTCTCTCTCTCTCTCTCTCTCTCTCTCTCTCACTGGCTTTCATGAATACAGAGTTGTCAAACCTAACTTCATCATGGCTACCTGTGGTTTCCAGGACTGGGACCTGTCAGGTTCTCCTCCAGGATGTGGTCTCCTCTCTGGAAAACGGCTTCAGCCTTGCCTTGATGAGTACCCAATCACCAATTGTTATGGAACATTTAGACATGCTAATAGAGTGAGCCACGGATGCTACACACAAAACAATGTTACCAAAAATGGCTACCTCAACAATAATGCAGCTGCAGCACTCTGCGTGTGTGTGTGTGTGTGTGTGTGTGTGTGTGTGTGTCAGACTTTACCTTTTCCTGACCCAACATAGTCTTCAGAAATGTCAGCTTTTACCTTCTGCTCTCTCTATCAGGTCTCTGTGACACACACCATCACAAATGTTCACTCACACCCTAAACACACACTCACACACACACAATCGCCCACTGGTTGACAGACCCATGACAAAGCCTGTGGAAGACAAACGTAGCTGTCTCTATCATGACAGCACGACAGAGGAAGCGGGAGTCAAACACACACACACACACACACACTTGCAAAACTCATGCAACACTCCACACCCCTGCAGATCCCCACATCAAAAGAGATCCGAGCTCCAGCCTTGGCCTGTCTGCCTTCACCGAGGGTGTCCAACACACACTGTGCGCAACACTCCCTCTCTCGCATGGTTCAATACATTATCACTCATGCAACTTCACACAAATACCCACACACTCTTGCACGGTTCAACACATTAACACTCATGCAATGTTCACACACACACACACACACACGCACACACTAAGGAATAAACCGCTCAACACAAAACATGTGCTCTTCTCATGCTCACAGAGCTTTTTAAAGTTTATTTGGGAATTTTTGTGTGTGTGTGTGTGTGTGTGCGCACGTGTGTGTGTGTGTAAGGGGAGTGAGTGCATGGTGTGTTGTAGATGAGTGTATGTTTTTCATAAAGGTTGTCTGTGATGGCAGAAATATGGTTTTATGGTTTAGGGCATGGGCATGAGACCTCTGCCCATTTCTGAACACACACACACACACACACAAAAAGAGCTCACAGTGGATAAGCTCTCCTCAGATGGGGCTGGGAGTCTTTGATGTATGTGTAAACCAAAGGCAGAGCTCAGCTGAAAAAGGTCAGGAGCCCGCTGGTCTGCTTTAAACGCACATCTCTGACACCCTGCTCACTGCCAGTACAGAACACACACACACACACACACACACACACACAGAATTGCATGCACCTTGTTCCCATTTATACACTGTACCTGTGTGATCGGGCTGCTCACTCATTGAGATCAACCAGAGACGCACAATCAAATGTAATGAAGGTCCCTCAGAGACACACATTCACACACAGAGGTGAAGAGAAAGAACATAAGACAGAAACAGCAATCTGCCTCTACAGACACAGATCCTTAGCACAGGTGAAATTTCTGAGGTGTTCGCTAGAGTGGAGGCCAGGACGTCTTTTGGATAAAAGCGTCTGCTAAATGCATAAATGTAATGTAATGTAATCCACTTCCTGTTGCCTTTGATTAATCCCTCTTCATCAACAATAACAATTATGGAGGTGATTGGAGTTTCCCCTGCTGCTATCAGCCATCAATCAATTAGCGGCAAAAACCCCTCCTACTCAGCCTTCAAGGAAGAGGAGGCATTTTTGAGAGGCGTATTTTCTTCCCCTCTCCTCCCAGCTCTCTCTATCACTCCATCTTAAGGCTAAACAATTTCTCTCCATTATCCTCACAGCAAGGGGTCCGGCTTGCCTTTTTTTTTATGGCGCTGCAGTATGTTTACGCACAGAAGAAAAACGCCCATGCTGAAACCTCTGTGCCTCTAGACCGCTTTACCCCCCCTAATATGCCATACTTTATATCACGGAGATATTAAACACAATCAAAGACGGCATTTACATACGGTTTGCATTTTATGTGCAGAGGGTGGAGGGGAAGAGGAGTGTTGGGGTGGGGGTTTGGGGGGGGGGTGGTGGGGGTGAGCAGACACAAGATGGTTTTTTTTTCAAACATGAAAGGGAAGTGGCTCTGCCGTTCCCGAATCATGCAGTGCTCGCTGGAATCGCATAGACGGAGGTTGTGAGATACCATAAGTCACCCAGAGGACAGCCTCCGAAGCATAGGGTGTAATTAATGTAATGGAGGACTTTTATGTTGAATGACTCCCCAATTGCTGTGTTACTTCAGTGACATAACAGGAAGGAGACTTATGGTTGTTTCACGCCCTGAAGCTACGGCGAGCTAGTCACACAAAAATGTGTGAAAATGAAACAAGAGCTAATGGCTTTATATAGATCTCCTGTAAGCCGGTATTTCTAAATGGTAGCCATTCAACTGCTCCAGCTAAACACAGGCGAGATGAAAATCACTGTGTTACTCCTTTGTATCATGGACTGTGCTTTTTCCTCAGAGTGATCACTGCACAGTAGGACGTTTCCATTTCCTGGCTGAGCGTCTGATCAAACGCAGATGCTATAGATCCCTGATTAGCTTATAGGAGCATCTCAACCTCTGAGCTGAGCAGCACTGGAGCATTTAGGACCGACGTCTGTGGACACACACGCTTGTGTGAACGCACACAGGACAACCAAGCACAGGCTGTGCACACCGGCGAATCTCCTCTAGAGCCCTGTCGTAGGTGTAAACAGTATTTGTAGAGAAATCAGAGGTTCGCTTGCACATCTGAGGGCAGGGGGAGTACGGAGGTTGATCAGGACGGGTGTTACGGTAAAGGTCGTCGTTTACAAGCTGCCCATCCACAATCGGTCTGTTTATTTCTTCCCATGAGGTGTGTGTGTGTGTGTGAGAGAGAGTTTGTGTGTGTGTATGTCTCTGTGAGAGAGAGTGTGTGTGTGTGAGAGAGAGAATTTATGTGTGTGTGCACATATATACTATATGTATGTGTGTGAAAGAGAGCGTGTGTTCGTGCATATGTGAAAGAGAGAGAGAGAGTGTGAGCGTGTGTGAGTCCATCCATCAGAGGTTTATGGGGAGTTTATGGGTATGTTCTCCTGATGCTCTCACCTGTAGTCAGATGCCAGCCAGACGCTCTTTCTCTCTTTCTGTCTCATTCCCTCTTGCTCTGTACAACTTTCTTTTCTTCACTCTTATCACCTTGCTGACAGAATCAAGATGCAAAAGAAAAAAGTCCGAACTCCACACCTGCTCCTCGAAATATATTTTTTTGTCACATTCGGCTCACCAAAATGGTGTATGTGAAGATGATTTGTGACGGGATCAGACAATAACAAGTAGTGCTGCCACAACCCCAATGGCAGGGTGAACCCTCAATATCTCCACCGGCCATCTTGAGCCACAAGGAACATCGCCATTGCTGACACTGCAGTGACCTCTACAGCATTTGATCTTATTTCGCCGTGCTGCAAATCCTGTCCGTGAAGGCTCCTTATTGGTTTTCTTGATGCGCGATGCTGCTGCCCAGGTGCGGGTGATAGGGGCCTGTCGGCAGAGGAAGGTCACCTCCAAAGGTCATGGCTAATATCCTTTGTGATGTGGTGGGGTTGTGTGTACTTGACTCCCTACAGCTGTGGGAGGAGAGCGAGGCTCCTTTGAAGTCGGTGACGTCTCGCAGAGCTAGTGTTTCATCTGGCCGCGTCATTCGCTAATCACGCAAGTCAAGATCAGTCTGATTACTTTTAGTCATGAAAAAGAATGCGGGGAAGCTGTGAATCTCAATGACCACAAAATAACATCATTAATCGAGACAAATCATCGCAAAAATGGGAGCAGCAACAGACATTACATTTGCACAGATTGAAAGACTCCAAAGTATGAGTGAAGAAATTGTGGGAAATGTATTCAATTTTCACCTCACCCAGTGCACGCCGGAGATATAGGCCAATGCACATGGGGATACACATACATGCATGTATCCCACCAGGATCCTCTAGCCAAACCTCAGACAGCAGGAGAGTAGGCTGGAGAACTACTGACATCCTTTACTTATTTTCTTCTCATCTGCACGGTGTCTTTGTGCCGGCATGTTCTTTCTCTCTCTTTCTCACCCCTCGGTTCCAGAAAGATACCTGATCACCTGTCTAATGTAATCAAATATGACATGAGCTTGTGCAAACAACAACTTGGCTTGTAATCTGCCTTCGTTTTTTTTTTTCTTCCCTTCCCTTTCTCCCTCCCCCTCGCTCTCTCTCTCTCTCCCTCCCTCCCTTTCTCTCTCATGAGATAAAGAGGTGATTGGAGGCACTCGTGTTTAGAGGTGTTTTTTCTGAGGTAGGAGGGAAGGAGAGGGAGATAGAGCAAGAGAGAGTTAGAGAGAGAGAGAGAGAGAGAGAAAGAGGGAGCGCGAAAGAGGGAGGAGTGGGAGAGGGTGGAATAAGGAGCCCATTGTTGTGTGCAGGTGTGTGCTTGTGCCAGGCGGCCCTCGGAGCGAGAGCGCCCAAACAATGGCCTTCCTGTCAGCAGGCACCTGAGTCAGTGCGCAGAGGTGAGAGAGGCAGATCAGGATGAGATTACACAAGTCCAGACTTCATTAGGAGCAGCCCACAGAGAGAGAGAGAGAGAGAGAGAGAGAAAAGAAAGGACAACAGAGTGGTTGAGTTGGGGGGAGGTATGGGATAGGTTGGCATCCCAAAAGATTAGAGGTGCACTCCTGAAAGGTGAGGGGGGTGTGGGTGGGTCGACTGGAATATGTATGTATTTTGTGTGTGTGTGTGTGTGTATGTGTGTCTTTATGGGTGTGTGAGCGTGTGTATTTTGTGTATAAGTGAGCGAGGAAGAGATGTTTGATGTTGGGCTTTGTTAAGCTGACAGTGAAGATTGTTGTCTGTGGATAGAGCCTGTTGTCACCAGAGGCACTAGTGAAAAGGGGGAAAGGAAAAAAAGAGAGAAAGAGAACCTCACACAGAATGAAAGAGAAATAAAAAAAATCTAGAGAATTCCATTCAGCACATACAGAAAAGCATAACATTCTTCTGTAACTGGGTTACATGCACTCCCCACCATGGTGTTGCGCAGCAAGAGGAACAGAGGGAAGAGAGAGAGAGAGAGAGAGAAAAGAGAGGGGGAATAGAGGAATACTGGAGGAGGGGAGGCTTCCTATTGTTCCACATAGGAAATAGAAGAGAGAGAGAGAGACATAGATGGGGAGAAAAAAGAAGTGCAGCCTGGAAATAGAACAATGGCAGAGATGTAGAGGATCTAAGGGTGTCCTCAAAAAGGCTTGCAGCTTTGAATGCCATAAAAGGCTCCCCATCCTTTCTCTCCTCTCCCCTCCTTCGCTTCCCTCTCTGGAGTCTCTCTTGTTAGAACCTCACAGTGGCTCTCAGGTGGGTCAGCCATGATGGCGCCTCACACCTGCTCTAACCCAACCATACCTGATGCCTTTTCACATTTTACAGTGGTCAGAGGAATTGCTGATTGATCTTTGAGCGAGCGAGCGAGCGTGTGTGTGTGTGTGTGTGTGTGTGTGTGTAACCAGGACACAGTTTGTGACAAAAAATGTGTTACACCAGACATAAGATCACTTGAACCCTGAAATATTTTTTTCCTGATTAAAACTTTTAAAAGTTTGTTAAAGAAGTTGTTGTCAGAATGTAGCACTTTATTCATACGTTATTCATACTACAATTATCGGTTTTGGAGGTTAGAGTGGGCCAAATATTATCAGCAGGATATGAAGAGTAGAACAAGGGATCCAGAACAAGAGAAACTAGAACAGGAGAACCAGGACAATGGAACCAAAACAAGGGAAATAGAACAAGGGAACCCTGGGAAATCACACCCTGTGTGGTAAACAAATCATCCACAAACTCAATTTGATTGATGATTGACCTTTTGTCCACTTCCTTTGCCTTTGCTACCGTTCAAGCTCTTGCCCACAAAAAAGCAAACAGGTGTCAACTGCTAGCATTGATATGCTAATGACCCAAACAGGGAGATGGCGCGGGACCTCGCCTGGCTCCTCTTCACCAGGGCAGGTGTTCGGTCTTGGCCCCTCGTCTGCCTGGATGAGTTTATCCAACAGCAGCTGAAACAAAAACGCCAAATTCTGGGAGGCATAATACACTCCCAATTAACCCTGCTACAGCAAGCACGGGCACACACACACACACACACACATGCATACACAAACACACACACAAGCACACACGCGTACACACACACAAGCACACACACATACGCTTATACAGACACACACATGCATACACATACACACCTATACACATACACACACACAAGCACACACGCGTACACACAGACAAGCACACACACACACACACACTTATACAGACACACACACACACACACACATACACATAATGGATTCTGGGACCTGCCAAAAACATTGCCATTAATAGAATATATAACTAAAGCGTCCTTGGCACTGTGGCATTGTTGGGATGCAAAGTTTTAACATAACAAAAGGGCTTATTAATTGCTGAACACAGTACTCGCTTTTTAGTTGGATGAAAACATGTCAGAGTCTAACCAAAAGGATGAAATAGTATGTTTACAGAAAACGTTTGCACAAGTTTGGCCACGGACAAAGGGCTGCTGAGCAATGCATTTGAAATCATTATTTTTACGGGGCAATCAAGCTGTAAATAAAATGGCCCGAGCCGCTGAAAAACAAAGCCAAACTGTTACAAGTTTCTTCTGCCCAATATTTAGCGTGACTGATGTGTGTTCCTATGCTAAACCACAGTTCGTTGCACTTAGGGATACTGCTGGTAAATGTTGTCAACATTAAAACTTGTATTCTTTCTTTGGTCTTTGGATGACTGCGTATAAAAAATAAATATAATATTATAGAAAAACAGCCTCAAACACATCTAAGGATTTATGGGGAGGATGATGTCAATGAGGATTACACAAAGACAAGTCACAGAGCATGAGAAAATGTGTGCAAGCAAGTGAATGGAGTAGGTTTGTTGAGACAGTGGCTTTTATGCGGTGTCGGTATGCAGTTTTAAAGCAGTGTCGGCTTAAACACTTTTGTTTTATTTGTTTGGACCCTGTTATCAAGATATCACAAGCTGACTGTATATTTTTTTGAACAATTAGAACATTTTGAAAACTCTAAAGGACACAATAAGTAAATAAGGCAAAAAATGCTTTCTGAAAAAGTACTGTTTTATAATTTTTTTGCCTAGACTCTCTTCTTTTCTCTCTCTCTCTCTCTCTCTCTCTCTCTCTCTCTCTCTTTCTGTCTTTTCCAGTGTAAGTACAAGCTAGCAGGGGGTTGGGGCGGGCGAACGGCGGCACCCTTGCATGATTGATCTGCACTGTCACTCATCCTAGCCGGGCGGCACCGCTCCGCAACAAAATAAAGGATTACATCGTCTCACAACCCCCCCCCCCCCCCACCACCCCCCCCACCCCACCCACCGTCACCTCCACCCCCACACCGCCATTGTTTGGCTGACATCAAAGCCCTATGTGGCCTATATTAGCATATTTAATCAGCTAACAGTGCAGAAGCTGGGTGCCTGGCTTACTTTCATCTATGGCCCTCTTCTACCCCCTACCCCCTTTATACCATCTATGCACACAAAAACAGAGAGAGTGAGAGAGAAAGGGATTGTAAGAGAGGAAAAAAGAACATAAAAAGGGCCTTTTGGAGGACGTATGGCGACCTGTGAGTAGCCACTAACAAGACCCAGCTGCACCCGGGCCTCCATTTGCACTTCAGAGTTTTTTCTTTTTGTTGTCAATTTTCAGCCTCTTTTTATCTTCTCATCCACCCTTGAGGCTAGCAAGAGCACCCGTGAAAAAAGGAATAAGAAAAGAACGAAAGAGAGGAGAAAAGACAAAAAAAATCACCCTCACCTAACACATCCTTGTCCTTCAGTTGGATATTTAGATAGATGAGGTGGAGATCTTTGGAGTTGGCTGGTGACCAGGGCGTGCCACTGCAGTAGGAAGGTCTGTCAGCGCTGGCACCCAGGCTCTCTTCAGCAGGCTCTAAGCACTGGGAAAGTTCATAGGAGTCAAGGGTGGGGTGGGGGTTTCGGTGCGGCTGCATGTGTGTGTGTGTGTGTGTGTGTGTGCTAGTGACACTCTCTAATCAGCTGTAATTAGCTCTGAATGTTCAGCTCCTCCATCCACTTGAAGCTAATTTGGCTAACAAAGCGACAGAGATTCACCTTTTGGTCGGGCAACCAATAAAGACACCAGCTGGAACTCTGCACAGCTGCCCCATGGGCAGCACCAAGTGCTTCAGCACACATGAAAGAAACAAAGAATAGGAAATACCTTAACAAGGTGAGATGTCATAAAATAGAATTACGAAGTTGGCGTAGTTCCAAATGTTGAGTTCTGTCAACATAACAGAAATGGACAAGTGTCGACTTTAGTACATTTCTTTTAAGCAATTCCAGGACTAAGTTATTTTTTATAGACTATGATTTACTGACTGGACAGAACTTTAAATTTCATTGCACATGTGACAATATCTATCGATCTATTTATTAATCAATCTGTCTATCTATCTATCTATCTATCTATCTATCTACCTACCTACCTACCTACCCACCTAAACAGGGCATGTCAAGATTAAAAAAGGCTGCACAGTGACATTTTCATTCATTTATTAAAGTAAGGTTTCTCTGACTACAACACTTCAGGCTCGACACTCTTCTTCTAATCAGCATTTAGCACATAGTTCCATAATGTCAGTGGCGTGCACAGACATTTTAGGGGGCAAGTCCTCCAGGGGGGGAAAGAGCACTTTTTGAGCAGGTGAAACACCTTAGGCAATAATAGAAGTCTGAGATAAATAAAAATGCACAGGTTAAATGCAATTTTCCATTTATTTGAAACATTCTCTAATAATCAAAAGTCACACCACAAAATAATAAAATCTGTAGGCCTACTCTAAACTAGGGATGTGACTTTTTGACCAAAACCCTATTCGAAAGTCGAGGAGAACTATTCGATTAATATTCGAAAATTGACCCCTCCCACCCCCACGAAAATGTGCGCTAACACACAATGACAGAGACGGTGAAACGGGTATTTTTCACTGTGAGCCTTCCAGTAAACATATTCACTGAGCAACTCTCCTTAATTATATATTCTAGACGATGCAAGTTTTAAAATGCATGACCAACCACATATTGAACTGCCTTGCAAATTAGGTGAGATCCTGAAAAAGCCTGAATTAATGCGCAACATAGGCTATTGAAACGTCTTTATTTCTGTTCCGAGTCCTTTAAGTGAGATTGCTAAAACAGTATTCGAAATAACTATCCGATATTCGAACGCATATCGAATATTTGACTATTCGAAAATCATGTCTCATCCCTACTCTAAACTACATAGGCTAGTCATTCACCCCCTGAGGCATTTAATCTACAGCCACGTACCCCACTAAAACTAGTAATGAAAACCGTGTCACTATTCTGTCACAACACAGTGTGTGTAAATATCTTCAAGCATTGCTGAACGTAATAACCAGTTAAGGACTGCACCTTTGTAATTTGTAACAAAAACTACACATTCAATGGGTTCAAAGGAGGTCACCTCTTTGTGTTAAGCGCTTTGAGACATGCCTTTTGAAAAATGCACTATACCAATAAAATTTAATTGAATTGAACCTTTCTATGCATAACTGCGTGGATGGCAATGTGATATTTTTAACCGTGTTATGATAGCCTGTTGCTGACAGGCTACATTCACAACAAAATAATTACAGGTTGGGCTTAGAGAGCAATTGCAGTCGATTCATGTGTTACCTGGCTGGTGGGGCAAGGGAAGAGCTGCCTGTCCGCCGTTGCTTAGTGTTTCTAAACTACGTTGCATTGAACTGCATGTTTACGTGTCAGAGGGAGAGACAGAGGTCGGCGTGTGTGTGTGCAGAGGGGGCACACATCGGGCCATTATTTTCACACTTTTAATCGCCCAGCTTTTCTAAATATCATGTCAGCATTGGCCTCAGTAAACTGTAAAAAAAAACTTTCAAAGGGCACTTTATTGGACAGAAATCAGAGGGGCAAGTGCTTTAGCACCACCTCATCTCTATCTGTGCACACCAGTGCATAATGTTATGTGTAATCATTGTACATGTGTCATTTGAATGGGCACATCTGCAAAGAATAATCTGATGAAACTATCATAGTGTCAGTTGGTGTATTATGTTAGGGTGGCGAGGGCCCTTGAGGGTCTAAAAGATGTGTTTCATCTGAACAAAGAGGGTCAGATAAAGGAGCTATAAGGAGGTCTGTTTGTGTCCAGGCCTATGATGTGACCTCAGGCTCTTGGATGTGCCCTTGCGCCGTCAATCATACTGTGCGTAAGCATAGCCCCGAACAGCACTTCAGTCAGAACACGTGTTTCACAAACACAGGAGGACGTGGACACGGGGATCAGGGAGCTTTTCATGTTCATGTGTGTGTGTGTGTGTGTGTGTGTGTGTGTCTGTGTGTACGGATTTAGTGTGATAGTGGTGTAGATGTTTGTTGTGTAGTTTGTCTCATCTCGTTTGGAAGGACCGCAGGGCCAGAGACAATAGTTTCAACAGTACAGTGAGCAGCATCAGGCCAGTAAACACAGAGAGCCGCAAGCCAATGTGTTTTTTTTTTTGTGCTCTTTTTTGTATTGAGTAAAATAACAGATACAATAAGATACAATACAACAACAAATGTCCGGTTTGAGTTAGGATGGGTATTCCCCAAAGACTAAAGTGTTTTCTTGAAAAAAAAAAAAAAGAATGTTGCCTCACATTTTCCAGTATTATACAAAAGGGAGATTCAAGACAGGTTAAAGATGACAAAGTTAAAGGAGAAATCAGCCCATATCCCTGCTTTTTAAGACTGCTGATTGCTGTCAGTAGATGACAGATTGCTGCCGGAAGTCATAGCCATGATCCACAGACCAAACAATGTGCTAAGATCACTTGCTCTGACACATTCCTATCTGGAAGCAAAACCTCTCCCACCAGCACTAACACACATAACCAAAATATATCATTCCATATAGTAACATAATGATCTTTTGAATGGAAGAGTTTAAAAAAACTGACACGGGCTAAAAATACTGTTCAGTGCTAGAATAGTCAACAACTAATGGACAACTGATTTGTTGCTGCAACCCTGATGTTTTTGAAAGGTTTGGACACAAATTACTTCCAATCATCAAATTTATTTATAAATTCATCATAACTCACCTGAACAAGAAGGAAGGTGAGCTTTAGTGCTGCTTGATCGTCATCATCAGTATGGTAGAAAAGCAGTCAAAATAGTCTGGCTGATGAATTATACATCACTCATGGTGTCACCCATGCTGTTTGGATGCTACGTCTGTGACGCAGAGGAAAGCACCATGCAGTTTTACTCGAGTTGGCATTAAAAATTAGGTTGGCCAAGGCGCTTTGGCGCACTCGTATGGTTTTCCAAAACGGCAATAATTACCACTTTGAGCTGTCATAGGTTTGAGAAATAGGAGTGAGCAGGAAATAGCAGAGAGACCTCAGTTTGTGTTTCATTTGGGCAAGTGAAAATCAGAATGGATCTGGGCAATGTTGCCCCACCCTGCAGTTTATGGGAAAGATGTGAAATTTTTAGACCATAAAAAATTCAGGAACGAGAGAAGTGGCAAAGAAGATAAAAGGAAGGCAAAAAAAGAAGGTGGAGGAGGAGGAGGAGGAGGAAGAAGATAGGGTGATGAAAAAAACTACATGTCTGTATAGAAACAGAGATGGAAAGAGAGAGAGAGAGAGAGATGAAGAAAAGAAGGCCAATTCATCATGACTAATCTGGTTATCTCACTTTCATGTGTCACTCCCATAGACAATGTACTTCTATCATTTATGACTTTTAGCAAACACACGATGGCAAAGGCTTACGTTTCATCAGAGGGTGCCTTTGAAAAAGATATGCTAATTTGCCAGCGGAGCAAAAGAACAACATCAAATGTATGCCAGTGAATAGCCAAGGGACTTTCAAGTCCTAATATCCTTCAGAAGTACTTTATCTTCCCATTGCAACCTGCGTTCAGTGCACAAACAGGAAAGAGCAAGCAACGGTGCTTCAAAGGGCTGCTAGGCCATGGCCGCCGCACCTCCTCAGCACTACTAAAGGTTATCAGCTCGTGCAGTGTGCAAACAAAAGTGCAGTCGCTTGTTAGCTTGATCTTTCGCACTCTTTTTCTTCTCTTCCTCCTCCTCTTTCTTTTCTTTTTTCCCCCCCCCCCCCCCCAATCCCAAGTCATGTTGATTATGCTGTATGCCGTGTCCCACCCTCTACCCAAAACACTTTCTTCAAACGGGGGTCTAGGAACAATGCAGTGCAATGTGGCGACCGATCAACTGACGTGTACTTATTTGCGCTCTCTCTCTCTCTCTCTCTCTCTCTCTCTTTGTCTCGCTCTCTTATTCTCTCTCTCTCTCATTTATTTCACTCTTGCCTTTGCTCCCTCTTTACTTCCCTTGTAGTCTTTGCAGAAGGAATCAGAGTAGGGTGGCACTCGTTTGATAGTCTGATAGTTATTTGTTTTGATGATCTGCCATTCCTTTGTCTCTCTCTCTCTCTCTGTCTCTCTGAGACAATGGGAGATTATAATAAGAAAGCGAATGAGTGAGTGAGTGAAAGACTGTGGATGGAAGAAGAAAAAAATTCTTTTTTTAATGTTTTTTTTTTCCCCGCAACCCCCTTGTCTCCCAATCTCAGCATAGTTGCGCCTCAAAGTGGCTTCCTTTCTCTCTAACACATACGAGACCAGAGGAGTCTTTGTTCTCAGGCCAAAGCGCTTTGAAGCTGAGACAAAAGTCGCAGAGATTATTAGCGCACAGAGAGAGCCGAGGAGCAGAGCAGAGCAGAGGAAAGCAGAGATGGCACTGAATCCCAACTCGAAACTTTCTTGGGGAAAAAATGAGGGCCAAATCTATTTCCTGTGAAGGCGTGGGGAGAGAGGGAGTCAGGTGCTGAGATTAGGGTTAGGGGGAACTCCCTTGCTGCTCTAGTCATCCGCCTGTACAGTAGCAGCAGGGGACAGAAAATCATTTTTGGCCCATCAAACATTGATTTATACAGTAATTCTGAAATCGCCTAAAAGGCCTTTAGAATCATCCCCATCCTTTCCTCTTGAGCAGGGCTGTAAGAGACAAGAAGGAAGCCATTTTTGTTGTTCAAACTCAATGAGTGCTGTCAGAATTAAGAAGAACGACAGAATTAGGTACGCCATTGATCAAATAGCCAACCGGCACATAATAGCAGTTGAATGATAAGCTCAGTTTTGTTTTTTATAGCCCCATAGTTTTAGTGTTACTGCTGGTTTGCTATTCTGTGTTCTCTCCAAACAAGGGTAAACAGAATATTTCTAGAATTTTTCTATGAATAACACTTAGCAATGGTTGGAAGTACTCAAGATTATTACTTCAAGTTTTAGACCCCGCTTACACATATACGTTTTCCCTTCGTTTGCGCCTTGGAGGAATAGAAAATTATATACTGTATATACTATGATACATACTTCAATTCAAAAATAAATAATTAAAAACTATATGATAATACATTTATATTCTACAGCTCTTTGCATGCAACTGCCTACTGTTTTTACCTTTCCAAATGAATGCAGTCAACTGACTGTCGTAGAACAAACACATCAAAAGTGATTGGATTGGCTTTCTTTTCCCCAGGGGAAGGCCTACAGTAATCCAAATTGATGCATAATCTCTGATGAAAGACTGTTTGAAACATCATTGCGAACTCTACTCTTCATATGATTTTGCCTCTGTTTAGAGTTGTGAGGGTTTCTAAGTGACTGGAGCATGTTAGATCTGAGCTGGGGGCACCTGACTAAGAAGAGTCATCAGAGAACCTGATCAACGAGGTGTTGATTACCTAAGGAACCAGCTACCAGCTCACATTCACTCTGGCTGACAGCTGTCAAATTATAAAATGATCTTAATGTCAATACGCATAAAAATAGAAATTTGGGAATGTCTTTTTTTATGTTTTGGCAGGCATAATTGTGACAGCTGAAATCTAATCTCTCTGACAAGCTGTGCTTTTTATATAAAAATGTACTGAACAAAAGAGCATTATCAGAGCAAAACTATATGTAATGAAGAAAACACTGACACAGATTTGATTCATTTAGTGTAATTTCAGTGTTGTGTGAACAGTAGCCTATATGTGGGTCCAAGTCTCCATGCAAAGGCAGAGATGTGCAGAGATGGGGACTGGGGGTGGGGGCAGGTGTACGGGGGCTGGTAGGATAGCATCCTCAGCCATTTCAGGCCTCAATCAGGTAAAGGCATGGCCCTGGTATCTTCTGGAGAATACATGGCCTCGTTTCAAACAGGCCTCAGTCAGTCCTCCAGTTTAGGTTTTTATCTTGGATTCCTATAATGAAAGACTGCATTCTCTCTCTCTCTCTCTCTCTCTCTGTCTCTCTATCTCTCTCTCTCTCATACACACACACAAGTGCATTTTCATTGATGTTAAAATACACAAGCCCAACCACTAAAACAAAACAAACAAACAAAAACACACAGAAGTGTAAAAGAGAATAAAGCCATAAAGTGTCTTTTTTTATATTCCGGCAAAGAAAAAGAAAGAAACCACAAGCGCAAAAAGAGTGTCTGAGGGAGAGGAGCTCATTTACTAAGACTGTGAGGCAAATCGTTGTTAAGAAGTGGCCCATGAGCAAGCATTAGACGGAGGTGCCTTTGATAGACCCGGATTAACGTAAGAGGCCTTTCTTTGGCGGGGCCAACTAATAATATTCATTTAAAATAAATAAACGGGAAATGAATCGGCCTGAAAAGAAGGGGCCCGATTGCACGTATTTATTTAAGGCCTGTTGAAAATGAAAAGAATGAAATCTTGGAATGAGCGCGCTGAGGAAGACGGACTCCTGATTTGTAGCCCTTTGAAGTGCCGGGGACTGGAAAATTAGACTCTTAACAAAATAGTTAGAGGGTAACGGAGCTGGGGCCGAGGCAGACACGCTGTGCTCATGGAGACTCGTGGCACTTGAACCCCGCAAAACAGAGACAAGTGTGAGTCCTGGAGTCCGAGAGTGTCACTGACATATGACATCAATTATGAGCCAAAAGCAAAACGCCCCTCAAAGGGAGACCTTAATTAATTTAAGCTGCAACTGCACACAGCTCAAAGTCGCTCAGTGCTTCCTGCCAACGTACGTAGGTTGTAGACACACACGGTAAGAACAGAACTTTAGGACGGGTTCTCCACTGACTGGTACAAGCGCAGTTCAGTTCTTCTCTGTTCAATTTGATTTCGGACCTACAGTTTGCCATTACAATTAAAGTATTGTGTTAATGTAACTGATTGCTATAGTGACCGAACATTCAATATATACACATCATAATTTAGTATCAGATGAGAATGCTTGAAACCTTGGCCAAGGTGGTACCAAGTAAGTTGCCCATTAGATGTCTGGCATTGAGTGTTTAATAGAGTCTTTAATAAAATATCGAGGTAGGTTAGCATATGTTTTTTTTTTTTTCTTCATATTTTTTGGGGCTCCCCAGGTCCCAAGGTTATGATGTCATGCCCCAGAAAAAGTTTTTTTAACAAGAATTTTCCGCATCAGATGAGGTTAAAAAAATGTAGGTGAAAACAAAACAAACAAAACAAACTTTAGCTGTATACCTGTGAAAGTCCAATTTTCCCCAAGTGTCTTTATGTCCCCATATGGTCCATCAGTGGTGGGTAACTGAACCAATTAAATGGTCCTTCTCTGAGGGGGATGGACTCTCTCCATGAGGGAATATCTATATAGCCCATGTCAGCACACGTGTCAGTGTGTGCCGCCTTTTAATGACTTCAAACTGGTGCAGCTGCCCAGCAAGGTGCTGACAGCTTCAGACGAACCGCTAGACACTCCTGCCGTTTCTGTAGCTATGCTGGAGTTCAAAGGAGGACAGCTTTTTGGGGCATAACAAGAGAAGAAAGGCGGCCATCACAGGAGGGGGTGGGGGGGTTGGAGTGAGAGGGAGAGTGAGAGACCAAAGGCAACCTGGGTCACGCGTCAAATTCGGCCCCTCGACCCCTTGCCCTCTCCGACACCACCAGCACCCCAACCCCCTCCCTGCCAAACCCCCTGTCAGACCATGGCTCTACCTCCCTTGGGGACAGGGGGCTGTAGAGTGGTGTGGTTTGAATGGTTTTGGGGGATTTAGCTGCAGATATCTTCTTGAGTGGAAAGCAATGCTGCTCCCTGTTAATTGTGAACCTGCCCAGTGCAGAGATGGCCAGCCACATGAATGGGTCATAAAGGCACGTGTGTGTTGTGCGTGTCCTCCACCTCACAAGTGTATGAGCTGGGCTCTGCTAGGCTGAGGCCTTTGAAGTGACACTACAGTTAGGCTGCTATCTCTCAACTTTTTCTTTTAACCCGGTACTGTTGACATTTCAGGCCACTTTTGCTTTTTAATGCTTACGCTTTGATTTTTTTCCCCTCCTCTGAACCAAGAAGCTAATTTTAACATCTTCAAGAGAGACCAAAGCCTGGTAGTTTGCTTTCTTTTGTCTGCAACCCTTTTTACACCCCCCACCACCACCACCCCTTTCATTTTTTTCTCGTAAGTGAAAAGGTCTTTTTTAAAGAATGTGAGAAAGGTGCAGCTTTAAAAAGATCTGGATTGATGTTGCTCAACGAGATTCAAACGTGCCCATGTGAAGTGTGCATCGCTTCGTTTCAAGAGCGAGACACTCTGTGATTTTTTTCCACCTTTTTTTTTCAAAGTTTGTTTGTTCATCGAACACAATGAATGAGCTTTTCAAGAGATCTGGTTCAAACAGATCTAAATTGGGAGACCTTTGATGCACATCAAACAAACTCCAGCAGAAAACCAAAGGCGGATGGCACGATCAGCTCAGTCTTCAGAGCTTGTTTATCTAATGAAAATAAGGTCATCTATCTTGTGTGCTAAAGCCAGCCTGTAATCAGTCCCAGCTATTAAATTTAAATGACTTCTGCATGCATATACTGTAGAAGCTTACGACCCTACATGTTGAAAGCGCAGTGATTGATGGATTTCCTCTCACAATTTAAACCAATTTAAGACCAACAAATTTGATGTATAGTCCAGACACAGCAGTAAGCTACATGTTGCTAAATACATTGTGGCATGTCATTAGCATGTTAGCCTGTTTGAATTAAAAAACATATTATGTTTCTATTAGATTTGGGAGGCATAATCTGATTGATATTGGAGTCAGAGTCACCAGATGTCTTCTACTGACTAGGATGTTGTCTGTGAAGGACATCTTTTGGGACTGTGGTGCATTTGAAGTTTTGCTAAATTGCCCGTTGAAAAAAAGCAGACCGTCTTGCCATCAGTTAGTGGGGGATCAAGTTGTAGTCTTTTTCACTGGTTCTACCTACCCTGCTCTCTCTTACCAAAAAGCATGACTTACTCCATCTTCTCTTTCTCCATCTTCTCTCTCTCTCTCTCTCTCGCTCACCATCTTCTGTCTCTCTCTCCTCTCTCCCTCCTGCTCTCAATCTTCTCTTTCCATCTTCTGTCTCTCTCTCTCTCTCTCTCCATCTTTCTCTCTCTTCACGCTCCCCACTACCAGATTTGTATCCATGTATTGAATCATCAAACAGAAGTAAGCCTCCCATCCCGGCAGGTAAAGGAGGCATGCCTGAACACTTCTAAAAGCCTTCCAAAGACGCTTGTTTCAAGTCCTCACAAGCAGCCTGCCTTCCACTGAAGTTCAAATGGATTGCTCTTGGGCAGAGGCTTTGCAGGGGGTGGGGAGAGAGGACTACTGATGAAGAGCATACCTTCCTCTCTCTCTCTCTCTCTCTCTCTCTTTTTCTCCTTTCTTTTCTTTCACACATATCTTACAAGAGGAATCACTACAGGAAAAAGGCTGCTCTTGGGACAGAGTCCTGTCTTTCCTCCAACCAACAAGCCCCCCAGAACCCTCTCAACAAACACACACACACACAACACACACACATACATTCATACACAAACCCTACCCCCCCCCCCCCCATACCCCCCCCCACGCACACACACACACACACACCTGGCCTGCCTTCCATATTCTGCAGCCACCTCTTGCAATGTCAACAAAAAATGGGTATGGAACCAACTGATCTAATTGATTGACAGTTCGCTCACAAGGCTGCATAAGAGTGATTGTTACAGGAGGAAATCTTCTAGTTGGTGGTGTTCAAGTGGCCACAATTGCACTATTTAGATTGGCAACAAAAATGTCAAAACAATAAGGTATGTAATGTTTCTACAAAAATCAAGAAATCAAGAGTGCAAATGATCCATTTGTATTTCTGTGGCTTCGTTTTACTTCAATCCACAGAGTAATCTTAACAGTTCACGTTCTAGAAAGTACCGTCTTCTGCACAGAATTCATAGAAAGCATTTGTCAGTCTATGCATCTTACACACACTCCACAGTCCTCCCACATAGCCTGTTCATCTCCTACCTAGTTCAAAAGCAAATTTGGATTTTTTTTACTTTCTTTCTCAGTTCAAATCAAAAGCGCATGCTCACAGACACTTGTGCTGTTGTCTACCCATACACCTTTTACACACCTCTATATGGAACCTTCTAGACTCATTCATTGCTGATTTGGATATTTGGAAGAGGCTGGAGGTTTTAATGTCAAATGTGTTTTTGATTTTAATGTCAAAATAAAAGTCCCTCAAGGCATCCAGCATGGACTGGTTGTAATCCCCTGTCACATGAAACGGGAGTGTGACTTTGGGGAGAGGAAGAGAAGCAAACAGCTCAGAAGAAATGCATAAATAAATGATCTGTTTGCTTTCGCTGTGTCCCATTTCACAGGCCTGTGGGACCAACACGGTGTCACGTTGTCTCATCCCTCGATTCCCGGCAGTGTCCATCGCCCATCGAACCTCTGTCCCAACCCAGTACACACATCCTGGGTCTCTTTCTTTCCTTTGGACAGGTCCAGAGTCTGTCTCTATACACCTTTAGTCCGTTCAGCATCCAGCCAAAATTACATTTGCACTTTAAAACATCCTAAGTGTGCTTGTGCAAGGCGTTAATAATTTATCCAAAACATAGTGCTCATCAGTCAGATCCGTCACAAAGACAGTTGAGCTAGTTAAGCTATCAGTGGGTTAGTCACACACAAACACACACACATGAACACCTCCCAAATCACACACACACACACATACCCTCAAATCAAACACACACACACAACCCCTAAAATTACACACACACACACACACTCCCCACACTCCTATTACTCTCTTCACCCTTCCATTGGCTCTGAGCTCCCACAGGTTGGTTTGAGCACAGTGGAATGGAATGTTCCTTTCTACAGGGCATCTACCCTGGCCTATATCTGCAGAAGTACAGGGCCTGGTGGTACCCCTTCTCTTTCTCTTCCTCTCCCTCTCTCTCTTTTTCTGTCTATATTGGTTTACATATGTTTGCAGTTCCCTAATCACTAACTCACAGCCTGCTGTAACGTGGCCCAGCCCAGAGGGCCCTAGCTACATGTATGAGTCAGCTAGAGAGAGAGAGAGAGAGAGAGAGAGAAAGAAAGAGAAAGAGAAACAGAGAGAGCAAGGCAGAACGAAAGACATGTAAGGAGAAAGGGGGAGTAAACTTGAAAGGAAAATAAGGGGAGAGAGAGAGGGAGAGAAGAGGAAGCAAAGCATTACATGAGAGAGAGAAAGAGAAAGATTGAAGGGAAAGAGAAGGAGAGAAAGTAAGGCATTAAATATGTGTGTGTGTGTGTGTGAGAGAGAGAGAGGTGGACATAGGGGGGGGGGGGGGGGTATGTGAAAGCATTAAACATTTCCACACTGGTGATTCATGAACATTTCCTCCCCTCTTCTCCCTCTGTCCTAGCCCTCTTATCATTTGCTATCTACAGTACTAGGGCTCCGCCAGATGAAAAGTATGAGTTTCCCTTCATTACCCCCCAAAAACAAAAACAAAGTTGTATCTGAACTCGGCTTTGATTTTTCTTGTGTGCACAATCAGTCAAAGTACCAAGGCAGTACTTTGCAGATAATTATGAGAACATATCCCCCTTGTGCATTGTGGAGAACAAGCTGAGCAGACAAACAAGTACCATATGCTTGCAACCCCCTCCCTAACCCAAACCAGCCCAACCCAACGCAACCACCCAGCTAAACTCCTGACATCCCCCAGTCACGTGCTGGCGCCTGAGAAATGCGGCCGTGCTAGAGATCCAGAGATCCAGCAGCACATGTGGTTTGTCATAAAGCTGAGAATGGATGAACACTTACGTGACCGTGAACCTCTTTCTGCCTTGACCCCTCCGTTCCCCTCCACCCCGAAAAAACACCTTACCAGGAGAGAGAGAACCACAAAAAGAACCACCAGAGGAGCACCGAGGCACAGCACAGTAAAGCATGATACATTTCAAAAGTTAAAAAAAAAAAAAAGAATGAACAAAAGAACTCTTCCCCCAATCTGGGAAAAATGTGTTGTTCTGCTCCTGCAAATTGGCTCGAGTGGGAGGAAAACGAACAGAAAATCTCAAAAACAAGAACAACATAAAAGACAAGAAAAAAAGCAAAGAGCAAAACCAACTGTTGAGTCATCTTTAGAGAGGAAGAGCCAAGGTTGCTGTCTCCGTGCAGGGCAGGTCCTTCTTCTGGCCATTCTTACTGGTGGCAGAGGCTGCCATGCAAAAGGGCCAACTCACCACTGGGAGCAAATTAGGGTTCTTGCTCAAGAAGTCTTCAAAGGGGGTCAGGCAGATGAACTGAACAGCACCTCCACCGACAGCACCATCACTGCCCTAGTGTTGGAACAAACATGGCTGACAAAGGAACTTATGTCACTAAAAAAATAGACACTATCTCTGGACATATGTCCCCAGCTCATCACAACCACTCCGTTAGCAAGATAACTTTTTGTAAACTTAAACACTAATGGGGGTGGGGGTCGATAACAGGGCTACATCTCGGATACCCTTGATGAAAAAAGGAAATTGATGTCAGTTATTTTTTTAGAAAATACAAACTTAATGGGGGCGCTGTGGCTCAGTGGGCTAAGGCGTCATACCATGACTCCGGTGACCCGGGTTTGAGTCCAACCCGTGGTCCTTTGCCGAAACTGCCCCATCTCTCTCTCCCACTCGCTTCCTGTCAATCTCTACTGTCCTATCGGAATAAAGGCAAAAAGCCCCCCAAAAATATCTTAAAAAAATACAAACTACCCCAACAGACATGTTCTGGTCACCCCTGTATGAAGATGTCTGTCTTCTCTCCTCTCCTACAGTAACTATGAGATATTTTTTTAACATCAAATTATAAACGTAGACCTACACACATCTAACATGTAAATATCATTGGCCTCTTTGATCGTACACATTTTACTGGGTATGCTACTAACCTGAATTTCATTGCTACAATGTCAAGTCACACACAGTCCGGAAATATTGTCCGGTGACAATCACATGAAGACTGTTGCACCTGCTTGTCAAGGGAGCACAGGACCTCACTCGCTCCTGGAGCCACGTCCACTCCTGTCCCTAAGTATCTAACTCACTTCAAAAGCTGCTTTGGATAAAGTCAGTGTATGTAGCAGACCCTTACATAAACGCACAAACAAGTGGAAGTGGGTCTAGGGGCTCTCTCTCTCTCTCTCTCTCTCCGTTCACTTAGAGGCTAGCTTAGGTTATGCGTGTGTGCATGTGTGTGTGTTTGGGCCACACACATCCACACAAGGGAAATGGGATAGCACAGGGAAATGGCGATAGCCTTTTTTCTAATCCTTTCTCCCCATCTTTCTCTCTCTTTCTCTCTCTAAGTGCCTGACTGTGGTGGTGCCGAGTACGTGGGCATGAATGTGTGTGTGTGTGTGTGTGTGTTTGTGCGTGCGCGTGTGTGAATGCCCACGGCACTCTTCGATGTCCTTGGTTTCCCCTCGTCGGTTCAAGCGCGGGAGACTCTGCCTTGTTAGTCCGTCCCAGGCTCCGTCTCCCACGTCTGTGTACATATACGTGCAAGCACATCCCACCACCACCACCACCACCACCCTCCTCTTTTCCATCATTAAAAACGGCTTTAGGAGAGAGATATATTATTCATTAAGGGAATCAGTGCTGTGCAGGCCAAGTCGTCTACTTGGGTGTTAGCCTAAATGGCTTGCAGCTGAGTTGTGTGTGCGGGCCTCAATCTCTAACAGGTGTGCGGGCTTGAGAGTAAACAATGGTCAACTAAGCCACATAGTCAGAGAGAGGCTAGTGATGGGAAATCATGTGGCTTTAAAACTCGCTCAGTGCTTCTAAGACTCTGTTATAGACTTGCGCACACACACACACACACACACACACACATACACACATATTAAAAGCCAGGTGCTTTGAGGGGGGCTGCTAGGACGTAATCATAGGGTTTGTTTCAGTACTGTTTAAGCGTTTTTCTCAATGAGCCATGCACACACACACACACACACACACACACACACACACACAAGCCACAGCAATCAGCACCCTCTGTGATGAGTTGTTTATTACGGTCCATCGCCGTTGGTGTTGTGTTCTCACAGTCTGTGTTCAGTCTCACCCTGAGATGAAAAAATGGGCACTCACAGGCCTTTACCATTATCAGCTAGTGGAAGATAGTGGAATCAAGAGAACAGCCATTTTGTGTTTTGTCTGTTTTGTGTCAAGACAAGCCTTGCTAGAGGGAGGCCCTCTCACTCCCTTTTCTCTCTGAAGGTGGCCCCTTGGATTGCTCAGAGGCACTCTTACAGTAAGTGGGACTGGGGGAATTCTGACAGAGCATGTGACTTGGGGTGGCGTGTGTGTTTGTGTCTACAGTATGTGTTGGAGTGGGGTATACGGGTGTGTGTTTGTGTCTATGTGTTAGGGTGAGGTGTAATGGGGTGTGTTTGTGTTGGGGTGGAGTGTGGGGGTGGGTTTGTGTGTGGGGGGGGGGGTGGGGGAGGGTGTACGTGTGTTGTGGAGCATCATGTCACGCAGGAATGGTGTTATTTCACTAAGGGCTGTCTTGGGGCATGGGCCAAACCCAGAGCGGTTTGACCACGGACCTCACAGTCGTCTGGAGAATCCAACCCTGCGGGCCGGGAGGTATTCGGCAGGCCGCCCGGAGAACACAGACAGACGCCGACGCGAGCCGAGTCAGCCCGGGCCGGAGGGGTGGAGGGAGAGCCAGGGATTCAGGCCTGCTTTTGTTCTGCACACTTCAAAGGGAAAAGAGCTGGGCCACACGAGGACGAGAGCATGTCTTGTGACCGGTCCAAGGAACCAGAAATGGGACTCTCTAGTAAATAAGCCCCCCACCCACCAATGGGTGCCATTCAATAATATTTACTATAAATAAATATATATATATATATATACAGTATATATACATGTCCCCCATTGTGTCAAGATTAAAGCTGTATTTTAGCGCACAGTGAATTTTTTTAACCACCAGTGCAATAAATAATCTGTGCCATTCAACCAGCCACTGTATTTAAAATGTCTTGACAATGAAGTTGGACCATGAAATCATGTGTGAAATATACAATGTGTCATTACAGCGGGTCTGGTGCCAGAACCATAAGGCTTAGAATAGCTTCTATACCATAATGCAGCATGAAATCTCGTAGGTCCAAGTGAACCCATGCTTTCGCACATAAATACATATGCCATGGTGCAGTCGTTTCAGGGAGAAAAGATATGGTGACACAGCATTCCCTCTGGTCACGCTGGTATGTGGGACTTTTTTTTGTCTGGGAAGATCATGTTATCGGGGAGCGTTCCTCGGGCTGCAGGCCCGTGGCGAGCGTCTGCAAAAACGTCGCTGTGCTTTGAGAAACAATAGGAGACTACCAGGAGCCCGCGGGCAACCACAGGGTTACATCCCCCTTCGGCGGCTGGCGGCGATCAGAGTGAGGAGGCCATGCTGCCTTGGCCCCGTTCGGCCCTGGGCCTTAAGAAGAAAACGTCTAAAAACGTCTGTGGTCCCCTTCTGTAAATACAGGGCCTGCCAGCGAAATTGTTCCTGCTGTTTACGGTGGTTTCGGTAAAGGCGGCCTCTCTTCCCCAGGAGGGCAAGCACAGAATAGTCTCTTGCAGAGGCCGGCCTTGTGAAAATAGACAATGTCCACTTGTTCCAGACAAGGAGACACTTGAAATAAAGCGAGTAAACAAAATGTTTTTTTTTTGTTTCTTTTGTTTTTTTGTTTCTTTTGTTTTTTTGTAATTCTATTCTTTTTTTGTTTTTCTCTCGAGGGACAACCAAATGAAACGGAACCAAGTTGATATTATATATGGATGCAAACTTTTCAAAAGCAAGCGGTCTATTCTAAACGGGGAATCTTTGAGGCTGCATTGATGGTGGAGCCAACATGCGCCGCATCTTGTCAGTTTTTTTTTTGGTCTACTTTTTTTAAATTCCGTAAGCAGACCAAAAGCACAAATTATAGGCGCTCTGTTTTTTTGCACTGTAGTGCTCATCGAGACGAAAGTTTGTTTTCTCAGGAACCAGAGGTGACCTCTGCAGGCGTCACCTTAGAGTTGTCAATGGCTTCAGGCTTTCCGAAGGGCTGTGAGAATGAAGATGAATCAGGTGCTTAGTGGGCTTAAAAATAGACAGAGTGGAAAACTCGTAAGAGTGAGTAAAAGCAGTTTACTACCGACCAAGCGCAGCAAGGACTAATTCACCGTACGGTCTGACACAACCGTTATGGCCCACTGAGAATTTCTTCCACCCCTAAAGCCATATTGGCAAGCGTGAGAACCTTCTGGAAAGTCCAGGAGTAAGTTCTGTTATGTGGCCGTGAAAAGAAGGGAGAACTTTACCCTAATTTCCCCACTCGCACCTCAGGAGACAGGGGTGCAGATTAGGTCTCTTTTAGTATGAGGCGAGGGGCAAAGAATCTCAATCAGTGACAAAAATATCATCAGAATACACACACACACACACACACACACACACACACACAGTCATCCATCCTGCCATTTTATATGCATTCATCTGTTTAGACCTCTCCACACACCTGATGAACAGTGCAGATTTTAGATGTACAAATAAACCTCATCGGGTTGGGGTCTTTGAGAGTGGGTTTAAATGACAAAAGATAGCCAAGGTAGCTGATGAATACTCTCTGTATTCTGCACTTTAGACAGTGAAGTGTAAACGGGGGGGGGGGGGGGGGATGTGAAGATTTACAGTTATGAAGAGAGAAACAAGATGGAAACAAGAGAATGAAATCGATTTGTCTGGGATGAAACTGAATTGAGTTGATTCCAATCGGATGGAGTGGAGCCGAAGTGAAATGAATTGAGGACAGCGCATGCCCTGGAGGTGTGTGCTGGCACTGAGGCAGGCTGGGGAAGAGGGATTACCACTACTGCTGGCCATGACATCCACATACATTTATTCTCTCTCTTACTCTCTCAACTCTCTATCTATTCTCTCT
>JAGFZM010000497.1:424157-436470 GCA_017657215.1 Limnothrissa miodon | reverse complement strand
AAAGAAAAAAAAAGGGGGGGGGGGGTAGTTGAAGGAACAGCTCTGGTGTGTTTTAGAGACCTGGACTAGGGTGGTTAGGAAAGTGAGGAGGGAAGAGAGAGAGAGGGAGAAGGGGGGGAGAGAGAGAAGGGGGTGGGGGGTCTGGGGTGCTGGTGAAATGAGTTCCACATGTTTCAGATAGAAATCCAGGGACATAAAGGGTTTGTGCAAGGCTGTGGGGGAGAGGGGGAGGGGGGACCCCTTATTTTTCTCCCTATTCAGAGAAATCGAAGAAAGTAGGGATCACACCAGGAAGCTGTAGAGAAACCCCCACCCCACGCACAAACAACAATATCCCCTAAAGACACATGTCAGCGACACATTTGTCCTTCCGAGGACGACCACGAAAAAAAAAGGCTGCATCCCTGGCAACTAATTCACCCAGGGTAAGCGGAAGTTATCAGGGCAGTTTAGCTTTGCCTGCCTGTGACTCTACAGTATCTCTGTGCTATCAAACTGGGAACTTGCTACCTTCCCAGCAGGAAATAGTTCATTTTGACTGGAAATGGGACTGGCTCAATTCTCAGATGGACAGAGCGTCAGAGGCATTGTATGATAAACCGTTTAGGAGGCTGTAGATATTCTGTCAAAGTAGTACAAGATCCCATTGAGAGAACACACATTCCATAGGTTTTTGCCTATTTGCAATGAACAAAACAGGGGGCGGGGGGGGGGGGGGGGTTAGCACCCCGCCATAATCATTTCCAGATGTTTTATTGTATGGACATACTACGAACGGTTTGGTCAATACTATAAAACTATTCTTTGATGTGTAATCATGCATAAAATACACACTTAAAACATTCCCAATGTCAAAGAGCTTGCAGCTGTTGGACAGTATTTGGTAAAAGATCTTGAGAAATGAACCCAATTGCTTTCCAGAAACATCTTATCTTTCATCTTGGACCAAGAGGACAGTATCAGGTCTTGGCAGCCTAACTTCAGTGTGTGCAAAATATGTGTGTGCGTGTTGGAGGTGGAGGGGAGAGGGGTATGAGGGAGCATGAGTGAGAGAGTGTAAGAGGAAAAGTGGCGGAAAAGTGGCAATGTGTGTGTGTTTATATGTGCACACTTCCAAAGAACATGTCTTTTGAGAGAACACATTGAGAAAGTAATATTGCGTAACTCTGAGGAGCTGTCACTAAGCATCAATGGAGCTTGCTGTGTGACTTCAAGTCTTCAGTTCAGGCACTGTTTCAAAGCACAGGGAACTTATGTGTGCCGACAGAGGGCTGTCTACTAGACTTCATTAGCTTGAATGGGAGAACCAGTGTGTCATTGAGGTTTTTCCCAGATAAGACTAATGGCTAACACTATGTAGTCAAGACAAACAAATTTACAAAGAAAGAAACAAAAAAAATGCAAAACTAACCCAAATGCAAAACTAATGCAAAACTAACCCAAAACTAATCTAACACTGGCGAGTGTCAGAATTACTTGGCACAAAGAAACATGGAAAAGTGAATGGAAATATACATTCAAATGTGAGATATGCAGACATGAACATCAGTCAAAAGTTAAGTTTAAACGTGTTGCGCATAGGGAATAGTAGAAAATCTTACCTGCACGCATGTTCCAGTACTTCCGTCGTCCTAATGGATACAGTAGCTCGTAATGTTTTTTCCGATAGTCCGACCACGGTGGCCAAGGCTTTCACTTTTAAGTCATTGCAATTCCATTCCTTGTCCTCAATCAACGGAGGAAGATACCCACACATCAACTTCAGACTTCCAAGACTGCCGTGATTATAGGCGGCGTTTTCGCACCCAGTGCGAACGTACTCGAGGTATATGTCAGAAGTTAAAAACATCTGGTAAGCATTCTCCTCCATGGTCGACTGAATCTCGGTCTGTGCCTGATCGAACATTGCGGAGTCTATCTGTTGCTTCTTAATACTATCCCTTATGTATGTCTTTGTCGCAGGTTTCATTTGCTTGGCGACAATACTGTTGTTTTCGATGTATCGTTTGTAAATTGCTTTGGCAACTCGTACCGTTTTAGGGTCTTTGAGGTCCATTTGCCTGAATCCATTGCAGGCAAACCAAAAGTCTAATGTGTCCACACATTGCTCTCGTTCCAAAAATGTCCTGAAAAGGTGAGCACCGTCTTGGTCCCCCAAGAGAAAATGCAACGACTTTGTCCACCGTGCAAGCGGAGAGTCCGGACACGCGCTCCCCTCGGGTTCCCCGAGCCCATCTTCGTTCCTCCGCGGTGTGGAACTCGAAGAGGGAGCAATCAGTTTAGCCTTGTTTTGAGGTCTCATTTTGGCATATTTGCTGGGAGTGTGACATGACGCTTCTCCCTCTTCCCCCGGTACCGGAGGACGAGGTGCATCTTCTCTGAAGCTAGTGCCAATAGGGTCCGTAAGCGCCCTGCTCATGACTCCACCGTTCGTATCCTTGTGCGGCGCTAGCCTGCTTGCAGCTCGGCTCCAATCTCCTCACTCACTAAAACCAGCAGGGGAGCTTCTCGGCTCCTCTTCTCTCTGCAACACAAAGTATTGATCTAATCAAAACCAGACGCTCAAAACTTCAAAGCGAGTTATCAAGTAAACAGCGCACGTACATTTTCAGGGAACTATGAGACATATTTCCCAGTTAACTCGCACCTTGAGAAAGGTAATATGGGCAATTAACATAAATTGTCTCATCTAACGTTATTTAATTAACTGGAGTCAGGTCATTGAGTTACACGACTACAGCTTTTGAAAACACACACATGTAAAAAAAAAAAAAAACACACACAACAGCAAAACTTTATGAAACAGATGAAACCAACCCCATGAAGAATAGCTTCAGAACTGGAATTTGATAACATTATTCATTCACAATGAGCCATGCGCACTTGTCCTCTTACTAGGCTACCGTAAAAAGGCAACCATCAAAGCTATCCACGACAATGAAAATACATCCGATGCGCTACAATGGACCGTGCCACATAAGACAGATGAAAGCCCCGGGGAAAGCAAGCATCATGATAACAATAATAACGCTTTGATCATTTGCGCACAGTTGGCCCCCAACTTATGATTCCATGTAACTGCCTCAAAAATTACAGTGGAAACCCTATCCGATCACTCAATTTCTCTAACGAAACAAAATAGTATCAGTATCACGGCATATGTGGCTTTATATCCATGTCATAGTAAAAACGCTTGGTATTAAAACACATTCATAAAAAAGGCTCCCGACTGAACTCATGTAGCCTTACCTGCGGAAACAAGTAGGCTACTACACGACTGTATTCACTCACTACCGGCATATATCTGCCCACAAGCTTTGGTCTGATCGTGTTCTGCAGCACTGTGAATTTTCAGACAGGCTACTGTAAACAATATCACCTTCTTTGCTTTGCGGCGAAAGCGTGTGTAAATTAGACCATCCATAAACCACATACCATTGTAAAACGAAACGCTGGTAAAAAAAAAAATACAACAGTGCAAAAATGGGATGACCGCACTATTCCATTAATGTTGTCCGTCTTCTGATTCGAGATTTACAATCCAAGGATCGTTTTCCGTTGAGAGCAACAGTAATCCGACAAAAATATAAAATGCAGGCAGGATTTGAGACAAGGCATGGCTATGTATTCTAGCCCATGCATGTCCTTAGTGCAGGAGGGATTGTCTGAAACCCTGTCCCATTCAACAACTGACCCCAGAGCATGCAAGAGGTCCTCCTATTTAGATCAGAGGGGGTGTCAAAATTTCAAGGAGGTAGTGCTAACCGCGCCGCACACAGCCCCCTCACTCTCCACTTGCGATCTAAGTATCACACAAGAACGAGACGATTCATTACATCAACTCGCTGTGTTAATATGAGCAAACACACACTTGGTAATCGATTGCTATTCCAATGACAATCATATGGTTGAAACACCGATAGCAAAAAAAGGGTGAACGTATTTATAAACTTCAAAGCAATTCAGCGTACATCAAAGGAACCGGGGGAGGGGGGTCCTGTTGAAATCGTTTCTCATTCTCTAACTTACCATCGATCTAAGTAGCTCTTCCCTTTAGAAGGCTAATGTAGTCCACCACTGCACCATAAGAAACCCATAAGAGTAGTCCAGAATTTGTTTCAAACGCCGCTGTTTTACGCTGTGTTCTAACATATAGGCTATCTGTTAAATCGCACGGGTAAATGAAACCCTGAAAAGAAGACGCGTTTCCCCGTTCCACCAGGTACTGTTTCAAATAGTCATTGCAGGCGGCATAACTCCTCCAGGCTATTTCAAAACGAGCTGGGTTGAGGGTTTAACTGTGGACTTCAAAGTAGAGTACCGCCGGCCTGGTCCCGAAAGAGAGATAGCAAACAAAAGGGTCGTTTTTGCGATTAAAAAAGATATCGGCTGATAACGAATGCAATTCTATTAATTTTCGAATCTATCAGCGCAAACAGTAGAAGGACACATTTATCTAGCACTCTGTGATACATAGCAAATTGATGAAAGCATTTTTTAAGAACAACAAAGTTTTACGGCGTTGCAAGGACCTTATCAAAGACAGGCAATCTTGAGCCAACTCCCCGAGGCTTTGGAACGTCAGAAGTAAATGATCCGCCGCCCCAATAGCATTATCCCTGCAATCCTTCTGTTGCTACATAAACTTTACAGACACAGACCTCCCCTCGCATATTAACCCGTTCATGTCTAGAAATCGTAGCGACATTTAAAAAGAGCCGATGTGACCAATAGCCTGCAAACAAACCATGCACAATTCTACCACTAGAATATGAAATAGAATAGGCTATATGTAAAATTATGAAATACCTAAAGTGTAATTACATATGCTGCCACGTAACAAACAAGCAATATTTGTTTATTGTGTGAATGGATCTCTAAATAGTGTATGGTGCACGAAGATACACGCACGGACGTACATGTGCGCGCATCACACACTCACACACACACACGCACACACACACACACATGCACGTACGTACGCACGCACGCACACACACACACACACACGAACGCGAAAGAGACTGATCCTACCCCATGCTACTTCAAAGAATATATTGTTCCTTTGATGTCGAACATCAACTTTAAAGAACGCCGTATAATTAAATAACCATATAAGTGAGACAGAGAGTGAAACAACGACGACTTAGTCGTAGGAAGAGTTAAGAGGACAAAGTTTTTCAGAACATGATCAATTGTCCTGTTATCATATCGTGGAACAAATGGCTATGTCCTCAAATCAGGAGACACTTACATTTATTTGGGATTTTCATAAGGAATTATTCGGACCTGAGAAGTCTGATGTGTGTTCTTTGAAAGCTCCTCCCTCAAAGTGAGAGAGAGAGAGACTCTCAAGAGACAGCCTGAGATATCTCAGTAGACATAAAGAAGAGTCAGACACTTCAGGTCGTTTTTGGAACTTTTTTTTTTTTTACCTCCACTACCGAGGTGCTCTCAATTACAAAGCCACATCAATGACATAAACAAGTCGTAAAATGCCATAAGAATAAAATGCTGTTGTTCAGTGTTACATGAGCATAGTCCTAATTTAGTATAGAAGTCAGCACTTGGAGAAGTGCTGACAGTCAATCACATACCACAGACTTCAGTAATACGTAAAATTTTATGATACAATTGTAGTAAAATAGAGTAATTTTTAACTAGCCTACACTTTGATGGAGTTACAAGAACACACCACACAAATTCTACACAACTGCATAAGGCACAACATAATAAAACCATGCCACAGAGCAGTTAGAGTTTACTGACAAATGACAATAATATCTCAAGTTCACCTGGGCCTTTCAGTACACTGTGTACAGCGTATCAACAGGTGAGACACACACACACACACACACACACACACACACACACACACACACACACAAACAGGGTTATTTTAAAAGGCATCATAAAGCATATCTTGACTACCATGTGCAACTGCTAATGTTAAAATTAAAATGTCTTCAATGCAGGTACGGTTAAGAGTTAATAGCTGAAATCATTAATATTGATTTTCACCAACTATCATGCAGTTTGACTAGGCCACACTTGCCCATTTTAGCATTCATTCTGACTATTAATGTGGCTTACATATAATAAATATTTTTATTTTTTATTTATATCAGATACATTATACACTTTTAGTGTGAATCTTAATTGCATTAAGATGACCACATTCATTAAGTTTCTTATTTAATTTTAAATTCTAAACTTTGTTTCAGTGTACTCTATTTCATGGAGGGCCATGCACACCCAGACACATATTATTTCCTCTTTATTTCCACGTAGGAACGACTTAATAAACTGTCTTATATCACTGAGCCACTGCACAGTATCAATACAAGGTATAGGTCGCTCATAAAATGTGTGCTCAACAACCACAGGGCAGAAGGAATGTTTGGCCTTGTGATGTCACAGTCCCACATGCTGGGACATGGTCTTGTGATGTCACCCCCACCCCCCCGCCCCCTAAAAAAGCTCTTTGAGAGCAGAGCACAGTGAGCAGCCCTGCACTGCATGAGTCTCCATGTGCCCACACCTGTTGGCCATTTCATGCCAACACAATTATCTGGACCGTGTTGAACAGGGGGGCTGTAAAGTGGCAGAACGACCCTTTTTGATGTTGACCCCTCTCTGACCTTTTTGTAGCGGGCCTGGCCATTTCACAGAGGGGTCCAAATGTTTGAGCAGCAGACAGCAGCAAAGGCACAATGTGGGGATGAGACAGAGAGAGTGTGTGTGTGTGTGTGTGTGTGTGTGAGTTTGAGGCTAATTGAAGACTCGATGTGGGCAAAATTAAATGCATATGTCACCTTGCCATACACTCCTGGGAAATAATTAAGATTTTCCTGTTTGACTGGTATTAAACAACCTGTTGAAAGTTAGCCGCCCCTTGTTTTCACAAACGCAGGTGCTTTGAAGGCTTAAGTAACATCAAAGGGAGATAATATGCTACCTCATGGAGCCCATCCCAATGACATGTTAAATTAAAGCTGACTGCTCATTTAACCTAACTTGCCCACAGGTTCACATGCCTATTTGCAGTCAATGAGAAGTTCATGCAGTGAGAGACAGCACATGATAATATTGTAACTTTGTGAGACTAAATGGAAGCATTGTAACTTTGTGATACTAAATGGCAACATTGTAACCTTTACTAAACTATTATTAAATGGTAACACTGTAACTTTGTGATTGTGAAATATCACTGCAACTTTTTCGATATTAAAATGTCTCATTAAAGTTATTTACGTAAATCTGAAAACTATATATATATAGTATATATAATATATAAAGTTTTGTTTACACATTTTGCTTTGAGACGGATCATTTCAAATCAGCTTCATTTGCTTTCACAGAGCCAGGTAAAACGATATGCTAGATCTATAAGCTCTGTAGTTTAACAAAGTTGATGTATGTGTTTTGTTTGTGTTTGAAGGCCAATCATTGTGAAATCTTTTGTTGTAAATAAAAGAGTGAACTAATCAGAAGTACTAAAGTGAATCAATTCAGCGATGTTCAAAGGCGGATCATTTTAGCTCCGGCCAGACCATAAACACTAATAAAGTTAAGTGCATCCAAAGGGAAGCATCTGCATCTGCCTTTGAACCGAATCCTCTGATCAGTTGCTTCCCTCAATTGGCGTATTGTCCACTTCCACCATCAGCTGGAGGTTAAACTCCGCAGAGAGATCACTTTGAAGTGACTGTCCCATTATCTTGGGCCAAAGAGGAATATCTGCAGGACAATAGCAAATTAAAGCACACATAAGGCCAATGAATGACTGATCCAAGAGGAGAGAGGGGAAAAAAGAGTGAAATAGTGTGTGTTTCCGTGTGTGTGTGTGTGTGTGTGTGTGTGTGTGTGTGTGTGTGAGAGAGAGAGAGAGAGAGAGAGAGAGAGAGAGAGATTGCGATAGAGGATTAAGTAGGAAAAGTAAAAAGAGAAGCTCTAATATCATGTCCAGCCTCAGACTTTCATGCCTAAGCCAATCAAAAGGAGAACACTTACTCACTTATTCACTCAAGAAACACTATCTAACCACTTGTGGAAAAAGAAAAAAAATCATGTATCTGTATTTGAGTGTGTGTGTGTGTGTGTGTGTGTGTGTGCGTCACGTGTGTTTGTGCTGGTGGGGAGGAAGAAAAGAGAGGTGAAAGAAGAGAGAGGGAAAGCCTTAATGACAGACGGGGGGAGCAAGGGAGGACAAGTTAGCGAGAGAGAGAGAGAGAGAGAGAGAGAGAAAGAAGAGAGAAGAGGAGTGCCGTTGTCAGCAGAATCAGATGGCGAGCAAGCAGCAGCAGGCTAAGACACAATTAAAGTGTGGAGTTAAGAGGCCCTTTGAAGTTGGACATGGTGCCTAACACCCTTAGAGTTGGAGAAGGCAGCCATTCATCCTACTGTTACGGAGCGTTAAGAGGATAGAGTTAAAAGGGCCAATTTGAGAAAATAAACTTCCATTTTGACTTGAGATCTAAATAAGTGGCGGGGTGGGGGTGGTGATGGGGGAGGGGGGTAAAAATATCAAGACAAGATTTTTTTTCATCCTTTTTTGAGCGCTTTACTCTTTTTTGAAGTTGGTTTGTGTGTTTCTGTGTGGGAGGGGGTACACACACACACACACACACACAGTGGATTAATAATGAATGTTGTGCTCCTCTCTTTCACATCTAATCCTGTTTTGCGGCAGCTTACACACACACAGACAGACACACACACACAAACACACACACACACAAACACAAAAACTTTGATAAGGTATAGAAACAATGTGTGATGTGCAGTCGCTGTCACACGGCCTCCTGAGAGACCTTTGTCTAAATAAATCAACTAAGCTGAGCAATCCGAAGCCTACCTCCTGCAACCCCCCCCCCCCTCTTCAGACATGGAGGACTGGGCTAAAGAATTACAATAAGATGGAAAATAAATATTTAAGCTTACCTCAAACAAACAAACAAACTAAAAAGGTGTTGTGGAGATTCACTGAAAAAAACACCGTTAAAGGAAGTGCACAGAAGTCTGAAAGACCTCGGGCATTAGACACACAGTGGTTTACTATCTAAGTTTATGGCTGGAGTGGACAAGGCACAAAAGGAAGTTCTTCTGCAACAGAGTTCAGAGGTCTGGCAAGCAAAAGAGAACAGGCTCTATCACTAGGATAGCAGCTCTTTGAACTCTGTTTCAGATGCGGCGGCAACCCATACGCCCTGGCAACAAAGCAGCAAGAGTTGTGGATGAGGCATTTGTGGTGGACACAGCCCTTTATAGCCTGTCTGTTTGCACTTTCTCTCTCTCTCTCTCTCTCTCTCTCTCTCTCTCTCTCTCTCTCTCTTTAATACACACACACACACACAAACACACACACTCTATCTCTCATCTCTTTTTCTTACAGTCTCACACAGACAAACACACACACACAGACACACACACACACACACACACACTCTATCCTTCCCCTCTTTTTCTTACACACTCACACACACGGACGCAGACACATACCTTACACACACACACACACACACACACACTTGGTGTCTTTGCCTTTGGTGTGATCTGGACTTGTTAAGTTTTTCTTACTTTAAGATCGATCAGATGTCAGCAAAAAACAGAATTTCCAACAGACTGGGCCTCACCTGACAACAAGCTGAAAGCCTACAATGAACACAAACAAATCCAACCATACCAGCACACACAGATGTATCCCCTCATGATACTCTCTTAGCTTTCCACAGAATATAAAGCCTCCATAAGACATTTTAAAATAACCTACGCTTAATGAGACATTTTTAAACAACAGAATACACACTATCACTCTCTCTCTTTTACAAGTGTTGCATCATTACACTGCACAATCCCCGAAGCCTTCACTTTCTCATGCTCCATGCTTCTATGCACTTAAACTGTGTGGGTTTGGACAACAAAGGGAAGAAAGAATGCAAAAAGGAGGGAGAGAGAGGGAGAAAGAGAGAAGGAGAGAGAAAGAAAGAGGTGCTAGCCCCTGACCTCCAGCGGACCAGCTTAATATGTGCTGTGGAGAGGCGTTGGAGTCCGAAGCGCTCAGAGATAAGAGGAGCAGAGTCGTGGGATGCTCATTCACACTCACACACACACACACACACACACACACACACACACACACACACACACACACACACGTCAGCGTATCGGCGGCAACAACGACTATGCAGGAGCTCGACTTCACAGGCACTTCACACGGCTAGGTAGAGAGCAGCAGCAACAAAGCCCACAGGAAGAGACAAGAGAAGGAGAAGAGAGGAGAAGAAGAAAAAGAAGGAAAAAAAAACGAAGAGAGGAAACTTCTGTGCCACGTACGTCTATCTCTGAGCCCAACACGGGAGACTGAAAATTATTCCCAGAGAAATAAACAAAGAGATATGTTTTTATTTGTGTTGTTATGTGTGTGTGTGTGTGGATTGTCTAAAAGGTAGATAGACAAACATTCCCATACTTTTCCTTTGCCTTTGAAAAAAGTTGTATATCAATAGAAATTGTAATGCAAAATGTAAACACACACACACACACACACACACAAACACTAGGTGGTGGCGGGGCAAGGAAAAAAAAAGGTTTGCCGGTATGCCTACCGAGAGCAGCTTCGCTACATACAAACGCACAGATATCAACACAGCAATAAACAGACAGGTCGTAGATGTAACCTCCCTCAAACAGACCACCATGTTTTCTGTTTTTTCTTTTTTTCTTTCTTTTTTTTCCCCTGAGGGGTTTCCAAGAATACAAGAGGACTCTGTGCAGTCAACTTCTGCTGCATCAAAGGCATTCAACACCTTTCACTCTAAAAACGGTCCCGTTTTACAGAATGACCGGGCCAACGTGGTAGATGACACAAGTGATCGATGCAAGACGCTGAAACCACTTCACATGTTTCTCCTTGGGCACCTGCAGTGCTGTGGTGTACGTTTCAGAAAGAATGAGAGAGAGAGAGGGAAGGTAGGATTGAGAGAGAGAGAGAGAGAGAGAGAGAGAGAGAGAGAGGAAGGCAGGGAGGGATTGAGAGAGGGGGAAGAGAGAGTGAACACCTAGGGAGAAAAGGAGGAGTGAAGAAAAGACGTCAGGAGAGAAAAGAAGGGGAAAGGAGGAAAAGGAGAGGGTTGAAAGAGAGGTCAGGAGATAAAGGTGAGCATGTAGGAGGCCACATCGCGAGTCAAATCTGCCACCATAAAACATGAGGATGAGCACACACACACACACACACACACACAGAGGCATGCTCCTCCCTGCACTTGTTGGGTGTTTGTGTTAAAATGTAAACGAGCTGCTGAATCAACAGCAATTAGCCCCCTTGTCCACATGAAAGGAGAGGAGAGGCAGCAGCTAATTTCCTCTTCTGACCTATCTCTCTTCCGCTGTCTCTCTTCCTCTCTCTCTCTCTCTCTCTCTCTCTCTCTCCCCCCACCTAGCATCTCATGCAATCAACCCCTCCTGATTTATGACTCTAGCAGGTCAACACTAGAGTTTACTGTAAGAGACAACCTGCTCATGCCAACAATATGCCTTTGTCAGGCCAAATTAAATGAACTCTTGTCAGTGCCAGCAGCAGGAAGTGAAGTTATGACCTAAGAACTATAAATGAAGCAAATCCAGCAGATATTTAGCTCTTTGATCTGTGCAAGGAAAGAACTGAAATGGACATGAGAACTAAACTTGCAATTTTGTTATTCACTGTGATATGGACACATGGTCAGAATCAGAATCAGAAATCAGAATCAGGTTTTATTCGACAAGAATACTTAAATTTATTACACATTATTTGCCGGTGTGAGCTCTCTAGACAAACAACAAGCAATAGTATACATTTCGTAGAAATCTTTCCCGTTTTAAAGAAACAGAGGTTAAATCTTTTAGCCTCAGGTATTATATACTTTCAGCAATTGCAAGTTACAACATAAATACTTACATTCAGCAAGTTACAACATAAATATATATATATTTATATATATATACATTCAGCATTGGCAAGTTAATCAAGTTAAAAGGAAATGCCACCGACGAGGAAACATAATAGTGTCGGACCACAAACCCCAGAGACAAAAGCCAGAAACCTAAGACGACACAATGAACCCCCCGGAAGCAGTCCCATGGAAGGGAAGATTCCAAAGAAGTGTTTGTCCAGCTTGGCATACCTTTCCTCTCAATCGACAGCCTGCCACTGAGTACGGTCCCATTTTGCCACCACTACACAGAATGTTCCAGAACAATAAGACACACACACACACACACACACACACACACACTCTCTCTCTCTCTCTCTCTCTCTCTCTCTCTCTCTCTC
>JAGFZM010000497.1:412952-424147 GCA_017657215.1 Limnothrissa miodon | reverse complement strand
CACACACACACACACATGTACACAGACACTGACAGACACACACACACAGCCCCCTGAGTGCTAACCATGATAATTTAGTGCTCTGTTTCCAGAGATGATGAGGTGGCCCCAGCTTCCATGAAGCCATAACTCAGGAGACAGAGAGAGAGAATGCAGAAGAAGCAGCCCTGTGCCAGCACGCTGTGTAATTATCCTCCGCTGGAGCGGCAATGGAGGTGTAGGCCGGATCCTATTTATCTCTACCCGGGCCTCACCTGAGGGGCCGTTTGAGAAAATCACCTCCAGAATCGTGCACAGCTCACCAAATGGGCTTCTGGCCCGGCGGGAACACGCCGCTGCCTTGGTTAAACCAACACAAGCTGTTTGCAACCACTGCAGGACACAAGGAGGGGAGATGGGCTCAGCCTGTTTAAAGCACAGTCTAGGTGATTCTTAAAAGTGCTACTGAAAAGTAAGGACAATACACAATGCCTAGCCAAATGTAGGCTAGTTTGTATAATTTCTGCTTTTTATGTGGGAACATGGGGATTGTTCTGATGGCTGGTTCGGATGCATCATTTACAAAAGGGCCTGTGCTTTGAGGAAGGTCAGAGATCTGGTCAGGGTGATGCAAATGGGACTATGAGAGGTAGACAGTTGATTGTCCAGTAGCCTCCCTGTATATTTGGGTCAATAAAAATAGGTAAACTTTTGCATCCGAACTGATAGCTTAGCCCCGAATTTTAGCGTTTGTCTATTTCAATCCTGCTCCAGTAAAAGTCAACTCATGCCAGCGCTCACATTCTTGTCTCTGGAGCCTAACAGCCTGTTCACACCCTCCATCCGGGTTCCCTGTCAAAAGCCCATTAGATGACGGGTTGCAGTGATGAGGGGGAGGCCGCTCTAAAGAGAAGACCAGGAAGTTGGGATCACTCAGCTGCTGTTTTTTCTCCTAAAGCAGAGAGGAGTGTGTGTGTGTGTGTGTGTGTGTGTGTGTGTGTGTGTGTGTGCGTGTGTAAGGGGTAGGGGGGCCGAAGATCAAAAGGACCTGCCACCAGCTGGGCCCTTCATGGGCAGTCCGGCTGAGTCTGGCAGCTGGGGAGTGGAGCGGGCATCGTAAGTGAGCAGGCGGGCCGACAGACAGACAGACAGACGGGTCAGTGACGGATGGACTCGGGCTGTGTTTGAGCATTTGAGCTTTGAGCCCCGCAGCCCAGATGATCTGAGTGACACCCACCCACACACTCACCCACCCAGCAACCCACCACCCATTCACCACCACCTCTGCCCTAAGACAATGGCTGCCGTGATCAGCCAGGCGTGAAGCGCCCTTTGTCGGCATGGCAGGCTCGTTAAATACATGACGGAGTCGGGACGAGAGGCGCGCCAGTCTAACCCTCAAACAATGAGGATCACTCACTCAAAAAACAACAAACAGCTCGGCTGGCACCTGTTTGCTTGGCTACGGCTCCAGGCTCCAATTAGATTCTCTTCTGCCCACTGAAATCTGCCCAACAACTCGAGGCTTGAGTCAGTCCGAGAGGCACCCAGACAGCCCTCCTCCATGCTGCCACTGTCCATTTGAAAATAAAATAATAAAAAAAAACAATAACAATAAACAAATAAAACCCTCTGTCTTTTTCAGTACTTTCATTCTTTTTTGACCCATAACAGCACCCATGTCAGCATTTGAAATGATGAGCCACACTAGTGCCTACCTGTATCGGCGGAGTCGCTCCATCACCAGAGGTATTCCCTCCCCATGGTGGTCCACCTGCAGAACAACAAACATTTATGCCGTTGCCATGGAGACTGTCTGAGGGGCTAGAGATGGCATGCTGGGGTTGTCAACAGCAATGCAAGCACACTAAAACAAGTGATTAGGTCTTTTTCTTTTTGTGCGCACACTTGAAACAGTACTCGAAAAATCAGACTTTCACATACATAGCCAACTTGGTACTTTTACACCAGTAGCATTGAGGAGAAATTATTCTTCTGGCACAAGACCAAAACAGGCTAATTCTGTATCAGAAATCATGACAGCACAGCACCCCTAGTGGGCATTCCTAGTAACTGTTTGCCAATATTGTACTGTATGCCTCAAATGTAACCTGCAAGCATCTATGTAGAAATATCAGTTCAAGCACTTAAATCCACCATATCATACTTACATACAACTCTATTGTCAATGTTAAACTCTATCAACGTGATTAAAATCTCAAACAATAACTAAACTAAATAATTAAACAATCAGAAACAATGTTCTAAAACAGATACTATATGCTCCTTGTTAGCATGTGCCTTTACACACTAAAATTTGATTGATTTCAATTTCATTTGTACGGAGCCTTTTACAATAGTATTGTCTTATGGTGCTTTAGAGCAAGGAGCACCAATGAACAACATGGAAAGGTGTGTGTGTGTGTGTATGTGTGTGAAAGACTAGGTAGACATATTTCTCAAAGACATTCCAAAGGTCTCCTCAGTCTTTCAAAGGCTCTGTTAACCCCTGGGGGGGGGGGTTAGGATAATGTGTGTGTGTGTGTGTGTGTCTGCGTGCATGTGTGTGTGTAAATGCCACTCTAACTGCTTTCCTAATGCAAATCAATCTGCGATCCCGCAGCACCCCAGGCTGGGGTGTCACATGCCTCTTTCAATGGCCATGTTGAATGAAGGTCATTTGACTGCAGTGGGTTTCTGGCCGTCTTCTTTTTCCCAGGTGAGAATATGAGCTGACCAAGCACCCCACCCCAACCCACTCTAACTTCCCCCTCGACACACACATACACACCCCTAAACAAACTCACTGAGTCCACAGAGCTCACAAGTGCTCTGTGTGTGTGTGTGTGTGTGTGTGTGTCTTTCCTTCTTCCCCCTGACCTTCGGTTTCCTTTGATTCCAGTGGCCTTCCTGTCAGCCATTGTTCTGCCTCGGGCACCCAGGAAACGTGATCCGCGGGGCCTTTTCAGCACGGCCTGCTCAGGTATTTATTTATTTATCTATTTCAGACGTGGAGCGGGTTGAGGGTGGTGGTGGGGAGCGGTGGGGTGGGAACGTGGTGGAGATTAGTGCAGGTGATGTAATGGCTGTCTAATCTCAGGTGAATGGGTGCTGGATGACATCATTTGGTCAAAGACGAGGAGCAAAGGGCAGCAGCCAGAGGAAGTCACGTACACTGAGCACTATCAGAGATGGAATGGGCATTTGTGCGTAAGTGTGTGTGTGTGTGTGTGTGTGTGTGTGTGTGTGTGTGCATGTGTGTCTGCACGTACTGAAACAAGGAAACGGGATCATAACCTACATATAATTTATGCAACTTTGATGTAAATGAGTTTGTTTATAAAACTTGCAAATGTTTATATAACTTTGTAAATATATAATGTCCATTTTTAAAATGTCACTTGCTTCAAACTACATCAATGACTGTTAGGTGGGACATTGTAAATTGGTGTTGTGATGCCAGTAATCTTTAAACTGAACTTCCCCGATAACTGCTTATGAATTCATCACATGTGACTCCATTTGATGAGCTTTCTCATACTGGGAACACTGAACATGAAAGAGATTGAGACAGAAGAGGAGGAGGACAGAGACAGAAAGAGAGAGAGAGAGAGAGAGAGAGAGAGAGAGAGAGAGAGAGAGAAAGAGAGAGAGCAGGCAGATTATTGCAGCTACTGTTACAGAATGGTTGTATAATTCTGTGTGGCTGCACTGATCCTGTTAGGGCTCAGCATGCGTTTTCAGGCTGGAGACTGGGTAACACTGAGATAAAAAATGATTGATGCTCTTTCATCTTTCCATAGGTCTGTGAGGTGATCACGAAACACTTCAAAGAGGCTTTATAAAATGAGTGGAACCATTTGTCAAGAGCTTACAGTGTTGAAATCTGTCTGTTTCTTTTCCTCTTTACTACATGTGAATGTCCGTCGGACTGCTAGAGAAAAAGGAATGAAGAAGGAGAAGAAGAAAAAAAAGAGGAAGGAAAGGGAAAAAAAACTCTTCTTCGCTGAGGGAAAAGTTAAGAAGGATAGAGGGAGCCTGTGAAGAACAACATTTTCAAACGGCGATGTAACTTGAAAAGACTTTGGGTTTTCAGGTTGCATTTAATACACTGTCTTTTCTGTCGCGATATGAGAGAGCCAGTTATGGGGAAGTGCAAAAAGAAGTCAGAACTCCTGAGACTTAGAAGCGTAGTCGAAAGCCTCCCCTTCTCGGCAATGCTCCTTTGTCCTACTGATATTCATCTCGCCTGTTAAAAAGTGAAGACTGTAAAACTTTGTGCTTGAAAAGAATTCTTCCTCTACAAAGACTCCACACATCACGATCCTGGCCATGCGAGAAAGGGGGGCAGTGGGGAGGAAACACACACACACACACACACACACAAACACACACACACACACACACAAACAGACACAAACACACACACGTATGCACACACAAAATTGGGGTGTAAAGAAGCAAACAGATCAGGAGGGTTTAGGAGTACACAACTGTACACAACTGGCCCCACTAGTTCATATAATGTAAGTATTCCTGTGTGTGTGTGTGGCAGCAATTGGACCCATTTTGTGGTGTATGCCTGGAATTGTCACACCATGAAAAGTCAGTGACACTTTTTTAAGAGGAAAAGTTCAGCAGCTGTTTTTTTTTCTTCTACAAAACAACAGCAAAACCCAGTAATATAATAAAATAATTTGAAAACCAAAGCATTTAGATTCAAAAGTACATCACAGTGCTCCCATTTCCAAATGGGCCACCTTGCTCCAAAGCATTTTCCTACTTCTCCCAGACACACACACACACACACAGACAGTCACACACACAAAAACACTGCACTGCAAAAGAAAGCTGACTTCATCAAGGTGCAACTCAATTTGACAGAAGTGTGTGCCAATCTGTGGATCCTCTGTCTCTCTCTCCGTCTTTCTTTTCGTTCTCTTCCTGAGTGTCGGGATGAATAAATGATGCGCGGCTCTTTAATCGCGGTGCTTGGTGCGCACAAAGAGACTTTCAGACACTTTGAGGACACTTAACCATCAGGCACATCAGGAGACATGGCTTGTTCTTCCTGACGGACAGATGCGATCAAAAAAACAAAAAAAAAAAAACATGAACGCCTGCTTTCCATGCATCTTTCTCTCTCTCTTTGTCTTTTTCTGCGCGTTTCTCACTCTCTCCCTCTTTTGCAGACAGTCTTTCTTTTTTACTCTCTCTTCTTCTTAAAAGGCAAAATAGCTTCATCTTTTTTGGGGTAACTTTTTTGTTCCTGATAAAGCCCTCTGTATTGACTACTTAGAAAGTGCTGCGGCGAATGAAAAAAAAAAAAAAGTGACAATGTGCCACCTATATATAGCCTTTGGATTGTACTACCATTTTTCAACTCCTTCTATCTCTCTCTCAGGAGTTGTGTCATGCGTTGATGTATGAGGCAGATGCCAGTTGAAAAGACGCCACTCCCAAACCCTTGAAAAGACTCAAATTAAGTGTGGCGTGTCATCAGAGGTTTGATGTATGCTAATGAGGCAGCAAGGAGAAAGTGCTCACTCTCAGAATTCTGATAGCTACAACGAAGAAAAGAAAAAAAAACAACAACAACATAAAGCGACTCCCCACTACATTAAAAAATGGCAAGGCTCACCAAGTTTCTCGCCATGCAAGAGAGAATGCAGCACTGCACTTTTACTTGAAATGAACCTTACTTGAATGTGATGTTTTGGAGCAAAGTAAAGGGGGATGGGGTTGGAGTTCATAAGAAAAACTGGAACAGCTGTCTTCATGCTTTTGAAGGAAAATCACTAAAAGCCAGTCAATGATGTGATGCACATATGCTTATGAGTAGAAATGACTGAACAGCAATCATCTACATTAGGTGTGTACTCACCTTTAATTTAATGTTATCTTTTTGCCTGTTCCAGAAAGGAGACTCACTATTGCATAAGGAGAACTCACACCACACCACTCCACACACTCTTGCCACTAGTTGCTGTGTGAACCTGTCTCCTGTACATCACCTCCTACGAGACCTTTCTATTAGGACCCTTCATGTGAGGTGTTTATCGTTTCACGGGGTGGATTTCATTCATCTAGAGACAACGCCAGAGCTATCTGGAGATTCACGGGCAGCTGGGAAACTCCTCCGTCTCTCTCTGGCGTTCATAAAGTGGCCTGCACAGTTTAACCCACTTCCTCTGGCTTTTATATTCCTCCTTTTGTGACTTTTTCATGGAGACAGATAATCAGGGAGTAAATGAACTAAACAGATACCTGTTCGCTGAGCATGGGATAGAGAGCATGAGAGAGAGAGAGAGAGAGAGAGAGAGGGATAGAGAGCATGAGAGAGAGAGAGAGAGAGGGGGATAGAGAGCATGAGAGAGAGAGAGAGAGAGAAGTGGCTATGCACACAGTTAGAGACTGCTTTTTCCAGAGGCATTTTGGGGCACCACTATCTTGTGCCAGTACTATAATAGGTCAAAATCCATTCCAGATGGGAGCTCCTCATTGGGCGCTGCTCTAGGAAGTGCAGTCTATTTTGCCCTGCCGAGTTCATCTCTCAGATGTACAACTAATTTTTTTACGTGTGTGTGTGTGTGTGTGTGTGTGTGTGTGTCTGTGTCAAAAACAGATTAGAAAAATGCTCCTCTCCTCTTTTTTTTCGGAGTCACTTGAAAAAGAATAATTCAGCCCCACAGACCAAAGGAAATGTTGGTTGAGCAGAGATACTGATTCACATCTGAGAGAAAAAGTGAAAAAAAAATATTTTTTTCATCTATATTGTCTGCTGTCTTCAAAGGCTCCTATGTTTTTGAAAGGAATGCCTTAATTACACAAAGTTGCTTTGGCTTCCAAGGCAAATACATCATGCCCCGATCCCTACAAAAATAAACTAACTTCATTAAGACAACAGAAAAACATGCATCACTCTCTCTTTCTCTCTCTTACCCTCTTGTGTGTGTGTGTGTGTGTGTGTGTTTATGTATGTTTTTGTGTGTGTGGTGTGTGTATGTATGTGTGTGTGTTTTCACGTGTGTTTGTGTGTGTGTGATGGAGGAGGGGGTTCAAATGCTAAGAGGGATTAGATTACAAAGGCTTGTCTCAGATGACACTTTTTTAGATAGTGGCAACTTATAAAGTAGAAGACTGTCTTCCCCTTCTGTTTTCTTGCCAAGTGACTAGTGGATCAGACATGCAGATGTTTGAAGCAACTCTATTTCAGGGGTCTGATTTGGCTGGGATGAAATGCAAGTATACTGTGTACTGTGTGTGTATCAGAGGGTGAATGTAATGTTTAAGTTCCATTTGGTCACAATACATTACACAGTATTTTCCAAATACAAACATTGCATCATAGCAACATAACAACAACAAGGTAGAGGTTACACGTGCCTGTTTGCTCCTGGCTTAATGACATTTCCAGTTCCTTTTTACTGGTCATAGGCACAGCCAATGTAGGTTGGGGGAAAAACAGCAGCACTAATGTGACATCCCATAAGTCAAAGAGAAATGGGGGGTGGGAGGATGGGAGGCTCACCCTAGACATCCAGATTCCTCCCCATCAGTCAACAGTCACTCATCAGCTAAGAGCCTCACTCATTGTGTGTGTGTGTATGTGTGCGCGCCTCCAGAGCCTGGTCAGGAGACTCAACACTGCCCAACAATAAGCCTCAATCAGAGGCGCCTAATAAAGAGCTATTTCCTGTCTTTGTCCGGGGCCTTTTAAAAATGGATTCTTGTCGCAAGAATCCAGAGGAGACACCGGCATCTTGAAGAACATTCTGGTAAAATGAATGGCCTTGTCAAGGCTCATTTGTGTGGCATTTTGTTTGGGGCGTATGAGGGTGGAAATGGCACTGACACAATCATGAGCCAACATCACACTGTCTATAGATGTTGAGTGATAACTGGCAACTGAAGCCCCTGATGTGAACAAACAAACAAAACTAACTAACTTGAAACTGAATACAAAACAAAACAAAACAAAACAAAAACAAAGTTTGTCCCATTGTAAGATGGGCATCGCTGTATGTGGTAATTAGGGAAGAAATTTGGTTCAAGACAGGATTGTGTGAGCCTAATATCTCCTGAGAAAGATAGATAGAAAGAGAGAGGGGGGGGGGGGGGGGGGCAAGAGAAAGGGAGAATAGGGGAAGAGAGATTGTTCTCTTCCTGTCTTTAAGGCCTTAGTAAGGTAATAAAGAGTTTCCTGTGGTAAGGCCAAGACCTTTAAGTTACCAGCCCCCCCCAACATACACACACATACCACCAACACCACCACCATCTCTATCTATACATCATATGAAAGAAGGTTAAACCAATTCATTAACTTTAGCTAGTTTATGTGAGCACTTGAGAGTTGGTACAAGTGTAAAATATTTCCTCCCAGACACAAACAAAACTTTCTTACCAGGCGTTCAGACCTGTCGCTTCAGTCATGTGCAAGAACCCTAGTGTTCTCCAAGAGGCCACAAGTTCTTTTCTTCTATGTTGAGGGTAATCTGTTCATTAGAAGCACTTTGAAGCACTAGTTTCAGTTTGACAATAACCAACTCATCTGATGTTAAGTAAGCTGACAAAACTGTCATTGCAACAGTATTGTTTAATTTCATGTAGTTTTTAGTTACTGCTTCTGACCTTATGTGACAGTTCAAAAAGAAGAAAATCAGTACAAGTACTTAGAGTTTTTCAAATGTGTATGCTGCCAGCCTATGTTGATGTCTCTAATGATGGCATATGTTGACATTATACTGCATCTACATAATATAATTCCTATGTTCTTAGCGCTTTTAAATATGACCCTAGGGCAACGAAGAAGAATAGCAGTCTTTATATATAATTCTCAGTGTTGGAAATGCTAATAACTTGTCAGTTATATCTCTATAAATAGAACCTCTGTGCCATTATAAGTCATTTATGACTCTCATGTGATGACTATAAGGATCAACTAATCAAATTTAACACAAATGTACAGACACCCCAGTAAAGACAAAGTTTGTTTGAAATATAGAAGGCATATTGAAAATGGTTTCTTCACCTGACTACATGAGAGAGTACAATCCTGGAAAAAAACAAGACCTGTGGCAACTACATGACGAGACAATGCTTTTTTGTAGCTGAAGCAAAGTAAGTGGTTAATGATCGACACCTAGCTAAAACTTTAAAGCCCTGGTTTAGTTGATGGCAATTCTTTTAGGGTCCAATTTGAATAAAGATCGAGATATGCAGATATGCTAAAATAGTTAGTAAAGGCAGAAAACAAAAACGCTGCAGTCATCACATATCTTTTGACATAATGCAGTATAGCATAAGATAATAGCATGGGTAGTGTAGCATTAGGCTATTTTAATAGGCCCAAATCTGAATGAAATACACCACTGCTTGCATGGAATGTGTGTGAGGAGTGACAAGGGATGAATACACACACACCTAAGTGGACACAGCATGGTGTGTCATGTGACCACCCCCGTGGCTTTAATAGCTGATCCATTAGCCTGCTCTGTCAAAGGGCACAGGATTACTGAGCGCTGATTGCTTGTGAGCGACCTGATTTGGGAAAGTGTCGGAAAGTTATCTTTGAAATCTAGTCGCCTCTGGCCATTTGAGCCTGGAGGTTAGTGTCAACAAAGGGAGCGCTTTCCTAAGGAACTGGCCTTGTGTGCTGAAACATATACACAAGAGGGAAAGGGTTAGGGACGCTGGACTTTTTTGGTGCTCTCTCTCTCTCTCACACACACACAGACACACACACACACACACACAGACACACAAAAGAAACACAGACACACACACCCATGTTTGCACACCATAGGCCTGTTCTGGCCATACAGTTGACACATTTCTTGCTCTTTTCACACTAGAGTAAATCCAGTCAATGAATGCATTTCTACATGGCTTGTGTTCTTAGTAAACTCCAACTCAACACGTTTACTGTGGCTGGTGGTAGAATTGTTTGATTTTGAGCCAGATGTGCTTTTTTGGGGTCATTGGGTGATGTATGTTTTGTAGTGTTAAGAGTTTTGAAAAGGTTTAGAAAATTTCTGGTAAAAAAGTCTGGTATGAATCAGACAATACCTCAGTTGACTGAAAAACAAAACTAATGTTAACTTGATGGGGCATAGCAAAATAATTCATAAAGTAAACTACTATGTCCCATTCATTTAATTGCAAGGTTCATTATCCAATTAATGTTGTATTGAATTTTCTCTCTCTTTTTCTTCCTGACAACACTTGGTGAGCTCAAACAACATAGACTCATTGGATCCTATGGATTTATTGACATAGGATCTCTCCTATAGGTTAATACTTGCTAGAGATTCCATGTTTTAGAGTTAGCCATCTCTGTGTGGAGTAATTAGCCTTGCTAATGTGTGTAATTTGGGGCTCATATGCTACATACAATTGTGCCCATTGATAAGTTTTGTGTGTGGAGGAGGGTGTCAACGCATGTACTCGTGCTGCTGATGTCACTGCACCCATGACCACAATGGCGGGGTCAAAGGGTGAGTGGTGGCCATGTTATCAGAGAGTAGGACCTGGAGGGCAGCATAGGGGTGGGGTAGGAGATGGTGTGTGCGTATGTGTATGTGTGTGAGTAAGCAAGAGAGAATGTGGGTAGCCTCTTCTCTCTCTCTCTCTCTCTTTCTCTCTCTCCTGCTCTCTATCCCTCTCTCTCTCTGGGTTATGGTTAGCTAGTGTCTGGGTTAGCTAGTGTCTGGGTTATGTTAGCTAGTGTCTGGGTTATGGTTAGCTAGTGTCTGGGTTAGCTAGTGTCTGTGTTATGGTTAGATAGTGTCTGTGCGTGTGCATGAGTTATGAAGAGTGGGTGTGTGTGTGTATGTGTGTGTGGAGATGGAGAGATGCCCGTCACATGAGGAGGCAGTGTTGTCCAGCGTAGGCCCACTGGGGTGAGGGGTGGAGCGTGGGGTGGGGTGGTTTGGCTGGCACAGACATCTGAAGGGCTCGACGTTGTGTGCCTTTGAAGTATGGAGGGCTGGGTCTGATAAAGGCGGCATGTTGTGTGTGTGTGTGTGTGTGTGTGTGAGTGAGTGAGTGTGTGTGTGTGCGACTGTGTCTGTGTGTGTGTGTCCGTGTGCGAGCACACCGTGTGAGGGGTCCTGGATGACTCAGAGCCAGTGTTAGGCTGCCCACTGTGTGCCCCTGAAGCTGGGCCTCGAGCAGGACCCCCCCCCCCCCCCCCCCCCCCCCCCCCCCCCCCCCCC
>JAGFZM010000497.1:369872-384089 GCA_017657215.1 Limnothrissa miodon | reverse complement strand
AGAGAGAGAGAGAGAGAGAGAGAGAGAGAGAGAGAGAGAGAGAGAGAACAGTGAGTGAGTGAGTAGGTGAGGGAGGGAGTTCTCCACCTCTGGGCTTTTCCTGGAAGGCATAACCCCTCCACCCCCCTCCCCTCCCTAAGCTCTGCTCTACTCCACTCAGCTCTTTCTATCCTCTATCACAACTCCAGATCTGCTGTCACTGACCGCACACTGCCTGTATCCAACCTCCTCTAACACCCTCAGATTACCAATACGCAATAGCCCTGCACTACATTATTCAACACTGTGTGTGTGCGAAATGTAGGCAATGGGGGCGGGGGGGGGGGGGGGGGGCCTCAATTTTTTTGGGGGCGGGGGGTGGGTGAAAAGGGGGGGGGGGGGGGGGGGGGGGGGGGGGTGCGCCTCAATGTTCTTGGAGCTGGTGGTTACTTGCATCAGATGGAGGGCTGCGGGGTGGTGGGGTGAGGCTGCATGTGTGCCGTGATAGTGATGTAAACTGTTACGAGAGGAGCAAGTCTCTCCCGTGGACACTCTGCAGAGTGTAAATGAGTGTAAATGAGATGTGGATCAAACGCACACACAGCTACTACTGGGAGGAAGGGAGCAAATGAGAAAGAAGGGAGGAAGACAGAGAGAGGGATAAGAGAGAGAGAGAGGAGTGTGTGTGTGAGTGTGTGTATGAGAGAGAGTAAGAGAGAGAAAGTGATAGAAGGAATGGGGAGAAAACATAAAAGGTCTTAATCATAATTTAGAATTACGTTTCCAGAGAGCACGATACCATTTCTCAAATGCACACAGCTCATCTTTTGCTGCATTCTGCATTCCACCCCTTCCTCCTTGTTTAATGATGATGTGGCTGAGAAAGACATATTTCACAGAGTATGCGTGAATCAGGGAGAATGGTACAGTGGGCTGGGGTATGGTGTGGTGGGATTAACAAATAAAAAAAGAGGACAAAAAAAAAGAACGGTGAAAAAAGGGACAGAATACCCTCAGAATACCCTCAGCGCCTCGAACTTGGGCGTCCTGCAGTGACGTGTAGATGGAATACAAATCAGCTGGAGCCGGCGCTTGGGCGAACACGGGCGTCTGTGGCGCAGCGCTCATTTTCAATGCGAGAACACCGGCCCAATCAAAAGTCCCCAGCGGACGAAAACGGGAGCTGCACTAGCGCCGCACGCTCACTGAATATCTGCTAATGCCACATTTGCAAGTCTTCATGAACAGAGAGATACAGAGAGAGGGAGGGGGAGAAAGCAAGAGAGAGAGAGAGAGAGCACACAGAGGGGCGGGGGAGGATGTGTTGATGAGGGGATGAGAGAACGTGTATTTGGTCAAAAAAATTACGATTTTTGTCTTTGGTGTGTGAAAGCTCCATATGAATCACTTTGTAATGGTGAAGTGATGGAGTGGAGAGGATGCCTGGGAGTGGATTAGGCTCGTTTCATCATGAATCCCCATCTGGTATCAAGACTATGGCTGCTCAGGCCTCCGCTGCCTTTTAAGTCTCTCAGCTTGGATTTCACGTCAATGTATTCCCCAATGCAGCTGTGTGGAAAAATAAAATGTGAGTCCACACACACACACACACACACACACAAACTAATACCCTCAACCCCTCAGCCATAACCCTTCCCAAACCTTCACAAACAACTAACCAACATGACAACAGATCCAAAAAAGACTGAACCGGCCATGTTTTGGGACTTGAAAAAGCCAGCCGTAATTAAAAACAATGGACATTAGGACGGTCTTGTCTACCGCCCCCACCCACCAGCTATGAGTGGGGTTGGTGGCCAGCGAAAAAAAGATGCTGCAGGTCTCTTTGAGGTCTCCAGGCCAGGGTTCCTTTTATCCTTCAGCTAGCAAACCCAGCTCTGTAACGCCTAGGAGTGCTTACTCTACCGCAGTGCAACACACGACCTAGGGAAGTTCACACCCCTTCATACTGTATACCTGCATCTGCACCAGCATTTTAATACCCATGCCTTTGTTTGTTTTATCCAAAAGAATCCCCAAGGTGACTATGGCCCCGATAATGCACACGGCGCACTGTAAATACACTTTTAAAGCGAGATTGTCAAGAAACAAGAAAGGACATATTAGGCTACACCACCAGAACATGATTTCAGTTAATATTTTGGATATATATACGGTAAATCTCGCGTGCCTTCACCTCACGTACATTTTCTTCACATGAAAACATTTTGCCAAGTATAATCCGCCATCATAATACATAATACGCCATGGGACAGTGCGCCGGACTTTTAAAGGGGAGGAGAGTGTGAACTCTTATTGGTTTGTTACATGCTACGCCCCAAACACACCCATGACTAATTCACTCATTTAAGACAGCCCATTTGAACTATGCGCCAAGCGCAAAGTTCACTTTTTCTGCAGGCAATATAGCGGTTTGCGCTGAGACCGCCCCCAAAGACAATAGTAAGACTAATGACAATTAGTGAAAATGGAGCCCTAGTTGTTTCTAGTTCCTAACCATCTACACACAATAACAATGACCTCACTTTTATTTTACTTGGGGAGATGTTTGTGGTATTTCACCACCTCAAGTTATTAAAGAGACAGTTCTTTTAACTATATCCATGTTGAATAAACATTCTGATTGCTGTCACTAAGATGTACTGTGGAACAACTATTTGGAACAACAGACCAAATGGCAAACACTCACACAATTTCGTTGTGGGTAACAATGAGATTATGATGCCGTTCAAATAGTGTAAACTATACATTGGTTGTCCGGTCTATGTTGTTCAAAATATTAATTGACAGCACTCAACATAGCTCATACAGCAGGGCAATAGTTATAATGACTCCAAACGATCACTTTAAATAGAAATGGACTGTGAAAGTCAAAAAACACTCGTGTTGGGTCTCAAGAAATATTCCTAAAAGCGCACACAATGTAATTCCTTAGAGAAACAATTATATTTCCATACAGATGGCCAATTTTCATAATAAGGCTAAGAAAAGTGTTTAATTATTATATTATGTGAAATTCTCAGGTAGATATTAATGTGTAAAATATATATTTCAATGTATTTAATGATTGATGACCTTGGGCCTGAAATACATGACCTATCTGCTGAAATAGAGAGATATAGGTCCAGGATACTCTATGCTTCAAATGAGAAGTGTTAGATTTACTGGCCTGCTCTTGGAGATTTACATATCACTAAGAATATTCTAGAGACACGCAAAACTCCTACCACATCCATCTTTTTGATGAAGAATTAACAAAAAGAAAGAGACAGACACAACGATCCCCTCCACAACTGACAGCGATTCAAAGGGAAAAGTAGATTTGGTCTATTAGAGGAGACATCTTCAGTTTTGTCACAAATGGCTGGATATATGCTCTAGTCAGATGAGACAGGCTCTCTCTACGCTCAGACCTCTTAATTAGTATCTTGGGAAGAAAGCTCTTTGGAAGTGTGACAGCATTGTCATTTTAGCAATCCTTGTGGCAGGGGAAAAAGAGACTGCTGCTTAATCTTTTATAGTTTCAATTCTAAACCATCAGAGGCGCCCTTGATGTGGACAGAGAAGATAATAAGGTCTTTTATATGGCAGAAATAATAAATGAAACATTTCACGGTATATTCTTGGCAAATCACGCAAACCCTGATACAATCCTCTTCTACAGATCCTACTGTGAGGCTATAGCTTACACCCAGTTAAAAAATGCTCTCACTTGATCCTCTATAGAGAGAGTGTCCACCTGAAAGTGAACTAATGAGAGACTGTCCTCTTCATAATTAGAAACTGGCCATACGAGGTCCACCCGACCTATAATTACCTTCAATGGTTCAATTAAGGCAAAATGATTGGCAGCTAGTTTTTGGGGGCGTTTGTGTGGGTACTGGCTATGAGGTTTCTCGCCTTTGTGTACTGGTATAGACATTCCTCCAGGAAACGAGTGCCACCACCAGCATAACTGGGAGCATGCATCACGTAATCACGTTTACTTCACTTAATGGCAGATTTTTTTTGTTAGCCTTAAGTAAAAGACTTTGTTGCTCCAACAACAAGGATAAAGGGCAGACAGTAGTTGACCCTGAAACACTCTCTGGTATGTTGTGTAGATATGGTTGAGGAGCACACTTCCCTTCAAAGACTCTTACTTTGAAATGCTCCAGGCCATGTCTGGATGGTGGCATCCCTTCCTCATCTCCAGCAGGTTAAAGCCTCCCTTCTCTCCCTGGACACCACTAATGACAGGCTTTGACGCCTGAGAGCTATGGGTGAAGCAGAGGGGTGTGTGAGTGTGTGTGTGCGGGGTAAATGTCTGAGGGGCGTCTCCTGGCACCTGTCAGCAGAGCAGCGTGGCATTGTGGGAGATCAAACCGTCGAGGAGCCTCACCTCATCCTCAGTGCTCTCCTCATGCCTGGATCTCCACCACCCAGACCTCCCTGGCTGCTCAAGTCGTTTGACAACAACGATCACACATGGTGGGATGAAAACCCCGTCTGGACATGCTGTCCACAACACAACCCATCGCTTGTTATGGGCTGACTGGTGACGTGCAATTATCTCTCTGTCTATCCATGACCGGCCTATACTTTCTTCAGGCGTGTCTCCGTATCTACAGTACAGCAACATGCATGTTGTGCCCCCCTTTTTAAATTCACAGGCTTTTGTGAGTATGCACGCTAAGCGCTAGCATGAGAAGCCTATCAAGTGTTCCTCTCTCTGCTTTTTTTCCTCCAGCTGCAGTCCTGTTCAGATGCATGCAAAGCAGGGCTGGAAGTAAAGAATTACAACTACTCTAATTTCTGTAATTAACTATATTTTTTGGGTACTTGTACTTTTACGAGTAATTTTTCAAGTGAGTAATTTTACTCCTACTTGATCACAATTTACACCACGTTATCTACTTCACTACTTATAAAATCAAAAGTCACTACTGAATAGCCTATGCCCACAATTTGAATCAATATTCAAACTTTGCAGTCAATAAGGATGTGCAAACACTACCTCGTAAACTAAAAAGGATAATGTTGAACTCCGCTGCAGCAACAGGCACAACACAGGTGTTTGATGATTGGCTGCTCCACAGTGGAATACAAATTAATTTATGAACATTTGGAGATAAAGAAGCCAAAATGGTGACAGAAGACAACACTGTCAACCGTGAAAATGATGTAAAATGACGCAAATACACAAGCCTAGTTACCAGATCTGACGTTGAGAACTGCAAACATGTTTCACAAGCAACTCTTGACATTTACTTACAGAACATAAAAAATGCCTTTCTATACCTTGGTCATCTGAGAAATGTGCTTTGAACAATATTTTATACTGGTGATCAAATTGAATGCCTGCTATTGACAGTTAAAAAAAAAACATCCATTGGTTAAAAAGTCAGTACTCTGTAGTACTTTGTAATTTTTGTAAGAGTACTTTGTACTTTTACTCAAGTATTTTTTTAACATGAGTACTTTTACTTGAGTACAAATTTTCAGTACTCTTACTACCTCTGATGCTAAGCCAGTGATTTGGTGGGACCCTGATGTGTTCTGGTGAACACGCTCCAAGTGCAGCATTGTAAGGACCAAATTAGGCTGCCCTGCTTTAAACAGTAAAGCCCAGGGTGGTCCATGCAAAACCATTTGGGAAAGCAGTTAAAAAAGTAGTAGAATGTTTCAGAGCAACATGTTCATGTCTGTTTATGTTTAAAATGGCAAAGACGTCATCTCAGATGTCAATATGGTTAACAGAGTTTCAGAATTCCTGAATTTATATATGTTCAAATTAAACATTAAATTATTGTACTGACTTTCATAAAGAGACCAGAATAAAATATTACAGGACTGTCTGCTGTAGTGATGTAGTAAAAATAATAACTGATTCTAAAATGACGGCAACCTTAACATAATCAGTCTTCACAATGTACAAATGGTTTCATTTGAAAGTCATTAGATTTGAATGAAACAGTTTAAATGATCACTGCATCTCAGTGCAGTATTTCAGACTAGGTTACTAATAGAACCCAGTATTTTGGCTTGTGAATTTAAAAAAAAAATCTGGTTTAGATTCTTCCTTTAAGTAAATCAGTTTCTACTGGTCGCACAGTATGGCCATTTTGAACAATGGCTAGAGCCTTGTCTAGAAATCACACCTCTGCAATAACAATACACTCACAAGCCTTTGTCCAGATCACACCTAATTACATTTATGAGCTGCACACACACAACTATGTGTGTGTGTGTGTGTGTCTAAAAAACTGTTCTGGAGGTATTACAAACAACCTACTGAGGTTAGGACACAGCCCTAATCTGCTATTGTGTTCCATCCCTGACCATTTCTAATCGCAGTATAGCTGTCATAATCCCTCTAGCCGATAAACAATATTCTGCTACTTCATATCGTCAAGGTCAGCGGATTTGAACCAAAATAAAGGTTTAAACTGGTCATAAAAGGTTACATGAAATGGGTTATATCAGGACAAAAATAGAAAGCAAAGCGGTAACTAAGCAAAAGTGAAAGAGTGACAAAGCACTTGCCATGTAATCAGCTCAGCCAGCACAAAACAGCGGCTGGCACAAGCAGGCTAACAGTTATTTAGGCTGCTACAATTAATGCTGTCATTGATGATCTACTTCATTTTCTTGTCAAATAACATCTGTCCAGTTGATTTGTTGTATTCAGTGGCAGTTTTTGAGTATTTGTTATACTCAGTGAAAATATTGGAGACTGTCAATGTAAACTGGTTAGCATTTATCCTGCTAGCCTTGTCGTGGGCTAAGGATCACAACAAAATCATATATTATTTTCACATATTTTAGTATTTTGTTAGTTATAAAACAGCAGCAACAAGACATTACATAACTATCATTACATCATTATTATTTTCATATAAACCTTCAGTCCAACATGCAATAAATCTACATGATGAAAATATGTAACATTTTTCCATGAAATTCATCCAATAAAATAATACACCTCTAACCTCAGTCAGTAAACAGTTTGGTATTGTACAATTCCAAATATAGTGGTCTCCAATGTTGTCCAAAATGTTCAAAAGTCCTTTGAGGCAGCCAATAGGAAAAAAAACTGCTGTATTTTGTTAGTTTAAGTCTCTCCTCCCCAAGCCAAGATGGTCTTACTATGCTGACAACATGGATTTCATTTTGAAGTTTGAGGAATAAAACACATCCACTGTTGGGGGCCAGATTTCTCAAATGGTTCCCCACAGAGAGCCCCATGATCGCGGGATTGGGGAAAGATGCAGGAGGGTAAAGACGGGACGAAGGGGGGTGGAGGGGTTGGCAATGCTAAATAGATCTGGCGATGGCATGAATGGAGATTATAATCGTCTTATGAACAGATCCCTCATCAGACTGCCCGGCGTGTCAAATATTAGCTGTGGGCAGCCGAGGGTTCAGATCACAGTAGCTGCTCTGTTTCAGAAGGGATGACCGTAATGGCTACCTGCAGTGCTGGAGAACTAAGAACGCTCCATCCTAGCGGAGGGGCTACGTACCAGCAAACCAAAGCTCATCCATGGATGCTGATGTGTGTGTGTGTGTGTGTATCTACCCAAAACGTCAAAAGAGTTGTGGGTGTGCAGGGGGGTTTAGTGGGTTGCAAAGTTTTGGGGATGAAAAAGGGCCTGGATGGTGATCAGGCTGGAAGCAGTTTTCTTAGCGCCTTGGCAACCTATGAGCTTTAAGCATTAGCCTTTTCTTCTCACATATTAAAACCTGCTGTGAAACTTATGTGCCAACACTTCTGCTTCTTTCCTTAACAAAAGAAATTACAATCCAAACCTTCAGTTTCTGCCACAGTTCTAAAAACCACCTGCAGGAATGTTTTGCAAATTTAGCAAAAACACACCTGCCAACAACACGTCAATAGAGTGCCGAATTTCATGCTAGCACCACCGGCATTGGAATTACGTTTGTCAATTAGCATTCTCACCGCAATATTGATGTTATGCTAACATTTTACTCAACCAGGAAATGTCACAAATGAAAAAAAGTGACACAAACAACATCCGACATGACAATGACCCCCTACCTGCTCTGTCCCGATTCCTCCGCCCCGCCATTCAATTTGGAGTCGAACCATGGCGGCCCCTTCGCTACCCCCCGCGATGGCCAACGGTCCGTTGGTGGTCTTGGACCAGGCGGTCCTTTGCAAAGCATTGTGCTGCTGGAATAGGTGCGTCCTCCCCTGTTCCTGCTGCAGTTTGTGCTCCATGATCTGATTGGACAGTCAGGAGGCAAGACTTCAGTAGCAGAACATCCCTGTCGTCATGACAACTTGACAATATCCCAGCCAGTGGGAAAAAAAGAGGAAAGTGTGTGCTTTTGAAGTTAAGGGCATTAAAGATGGTGTTACTCTACTAAATATTGATGTCATTTTTTTTGTTTATAATACCCTCCTCTCCGGAGCTAATCTGAGACTGCGGGCCACTTTAACAAATGCCTGTGACCGTCAAGCTATCTGCTACTCTGAACTAGCATGAATAGCTAAACATTGTAAGAGCAATGTCTTGAAATGGTTCCTATTGTTGTTACAATACTCTACATGCTAAATTCTATTACTCAGACATGTTATTACCAAAGCATTTTTAGCAGTACTTACAATATTAATTGAGTACACATTTAAATACTTAAGTAGTTAATTGTGCAGAGCTAATATATCCATGGCTGCATGAAAGGTAGGTTATGTGTTTGATGAAACCAACAAACTTTATATTCTCATCTCCCGTCCATCTCCTCTCACAATCCCGTCATACATCCCAGGTTTAACAAAAAAAAAACACGACGCATAGCGGGACGCTCTGACAAAGACGCATTTCCGTGATTTGATCCGAAGACAAAACCAAACGAACGACCAAAAATGTAACAAGTGAGAAACAGAGACAAAACAGAGAGAAAGAATCGAGCGAGGAAAAAAACGGGGTAAAGAGAAAAGGAAAGCGGCATCATTATCTCGATGTCAGCCATGCTAGTGCCAGCGCCAAACAGATGCATACATTCTAAGCGCATGGGGAGCACCTGCTGTGCTGCAAGCTGGCGCCATGGTGAGACGCTGAGATGCTCGGTTCCCAGGGTCCGTTTCCCAGTGCCCCCCCCCTTGCTTCTGCCCCAGGAGATGGTGACCTTGGCCACTTTCTCTCTCTCTCTCCCTCTGCCCACAACTCTACCACCGCCCTCCCAAACCCTTGCACAACACATGCACACACCCCCACTTCCACTGCCAGGACTGAAAGGCTAGCCGGGGATGCTGGGCCTGGTTCTCGCCCGGCAGCTTTGATGCTAATCCTCCGGCATTGTGTGCAGCATGGCCCCCTACCTGGCCCGTCCGTCGAGAGGCTGAGGTGGCCGTGGTGGTTGGTTGCCGAGGAGCAGGTGATGAATGGACAGAGAGACGAGAGAGGGGGGAATCCCTCTCTGAACAAATCTGGACTCCCTCTGAGCCTGAACAGTGCAGGCCACAAAAAGCCGCCACGAAACCAGTCAACTTAGATTTCTTCAGTTTTGGTGGATTTAGAGAAAAGAAAACAAAAGGCAGAACAAGCAGCTCCGTTGGTCTTAGTAAGGGTGACGATGGAAATACATATTTCGTTGGTTCCTAAAAATGGAGAAAGAAAGAAATTCAAATGTTGTTGTCTGAAACTAAAAACAGCAGTTCATATTCAGTCCATAAGTCCATATTTGCATGGACTCACACACACACAAATGTAAAGAGCCAAACACAAACTCACACAAACACACACTAGCAATCACAGTCGTGCACAAAAACACACGCGCGCTTACTCGAGACACCATACCGCAGCTAACCATGGGGTCTGCTTGAATTGATCGACTGTGGCTAAAGACAGCGGCTGGACTTCTTAGTCTTAAAGCGGTAGCATCCCATTTTGGGGACCACCGCCCTTTTGTTTGCCAGTGTGGAAACAAGGGCAGAAATAGGTGAAGTGCATAACATTGTCCTGACACCCCCACATCCCATTACAGCGATATGTTAGCTTAGCGAAAAGATGGCTAACAAAATTATAGGTGCAATGACACTAACGTGAAATTCCCACGCACTGTGGTGGGATGGGTCCACAAAGCACAAGAAGGAGCGCTCCAAACGCCGCCCACAAGTTTTCATCTGATCAATAACTATTGTACGTGACAGTGCTCAAAAAGCGAAAAAATGAATTGTGTATGGATTTCACTTGAATTACGAGTTGTCTTCAAACAGGACCCGCCGAAGCGTCAGACTCTGCCAATTCAAATTTCGACCCAGCGATGTGCTATTGTAAATCCGTCTGAGAATAAATAGTGGTGGCATGAAAAAGGAGTCAGAGACACAGAGAAGAGAAGAGGAAAGAGTGAGAGCGGGAAGAAAAAAAGGAAGAGAAATGAGAAAACAGCCTGCCCATTGTAACGTCAGCATGCTGAGCACAACCTGCAGGGTGCCAGGTTCTTAAGGGGACCGAGGCTGCAATGAAAGCGCCTCTACAGGGGGGCTTGATGAGATTATCGCCCCCTGCTATGGCAGCCAGAGTGAAGTTGTCTGGAGTCCGGAGCGCTGCGGTATCTCACGCTGACCGCGTGTTTGTGTATGTGTGTGTGTGTGCGTCTGTGTCTGCAACGCCAAGCAGAGAGAACACAGAACCTTCAACACAGCAGGAGGGAGGACGCATAGGGGAGTCAAAGCCCAACTGTTCATTTGTGTTTGTGTGTCTGTGAGTGTGTCTGAATAATCTGCTCGTCCACTTCTTCAAGCTCCTCTTTTGGGGGCTACATGGGGGATATGATCAATGTATCACAGCTTCAGAAGATCATCTTCTTTGAGGAGGTAGCATGGGTGGATGAGAGCCCTGATTCGGCCGGGTCTTAGCAAATGGCCTTCAGACCACATGCTTTATAGTCTGGAAAAAGTAAGTGATAAGTACTTTCTGGACCCCCAGGGTATCCCGTTTTTTCTTTCTTTTTTTTTACCTCTAAAAGTCTTGTTGCTGCCACAATTAGCTGTAGATAGCAGCAGCCCATGTCAGACTCTGGAAGTTTTTTTGAGGGGGTTTCTGTGGTGGTGTTGGCTCTCAGTCCTCAACTGTACGCTTCGAGCGCGCTCAGTACACTCCCCCCGGAGGCAGTATAAAAAAAGACTTCAAAGGGAGCAGAAATAGTTGTGACATAAACTCATTTCCTCATGTTTCAGGGGCAGCAGCGCAAGGGAGGAATGCCTGCCCTACCTCAGAGGGAGACCGGCACTCGGATGCCACTCTGACACTGGAATTAAATATGGCTTCTTTTGAACTGTGCACGGAGGGTTTTAAATTGGGCAGAGCATGTTGCTGGGCCCCCCTCACTTCCTTCATGACTTGACTATCATGAGGGGAAAAGCATGTCAGCTCAAATGTTGGAAATGTTGGATGGTTGTTGCGGTGGTCGGGGGGGGGGGGGGCTTTGCAGGTACAGTCTAAGCCCGATTGCGAAACACAAACTCTGATGTGAACACACTCAGAGAACATTCAACAGCTGCATTCAATGCACTCTTGACAAAAATGTTGACAGACAAGATCTTACAACGAACCTACACAAAATGAATGTTTATGTACTTTTGATCCTGTGAGAGATATTTGGATTCTATTAACTATTAACCTGTTAAGGCACGCCCCTATTTTTCCTTTTTTTTTTTAAAACGGCATACCCAAATTGAAAGCTTGACAGTTCCTATATAGTTTTAGACTCAGGGATGTGCCTCATACCATTGGAAAGGTCACACCTCAAGTGTTTTCTAGAAGAATATGTATGTTTCTGTGACATATGGACACAGAGTTATAGAAGTTGGAATTAAGTTTTTTTTCCGCTCATTTCAAATGTCTATGAAGATATGAGGTATGAAGGTACCATCCATATGATACCCCCAAATCAAAAAATCTAAGTTCTAACTCCATCTCTCAGCTTGTTACACAAAAAATTTGAAGTCAAAAGACCAAAAATATGATTTTTGAATATAAATTTTTGTAAAATATGTTTATGCGTTTTGCTTTGGACCCCTATATAAATTCCCATAGAGACTTTTTGTAAACAAGAGGGCCTACTGACATTCAAAAGTTTATAACTTGAAAACCCCTTTACCTAGAAACATAAAATTGGTTTCAAATGGAAGCTAAGGCCCTGGGCTTTCATGTCTATTTGCTTGATTTGAAGTTACTCCTTCTGGCATTGAATGACACAAGCGTAACCATAAAAAAATAAGGGACGGTGTGCCTTAAATTAAGTGAAGTGATATTTGGATTCTGTTAACTATTAATTCTATTAAATTAAGTGAAACACACAAAGCAAACAGTGAGGCAAAGCACAAATTAACCCAGAGCAGTGCGCTGCCTGCTACAATGCCGTCTGGGAAGCATTTGGTGCCTTGCTCAAGGGCACTTCAGCTGTGGTTGTGGGCATGGGAGAGCAGTGCTCATCCACTTCCCCTGTCCGAATAAAGTCCTAATCAGGGTGGGCCACAATAGCCTCAAATGGTCTCTCTTTAAAGTTAAGGCTGAGGTGGCAACGTGGCAACGAGGTGTTAGCCAGTGATTACATTCTGATAATTAGTGTGACCTACTCAGAAGGAACAATGACTACATGAGAGGGTTGTAATACAATGTTTCTTACACTTAGAATACTTCGGTAATACACTAGGGCATTCCCTCTGATATTGGCCATGCAGAAGCTAGACGGATTAGTTCTCGTCAGCGCAGGTCCCTTCCATTATTTTCCTTTTAATTTATTTCTTTTCTTGTTACATTTCTGTGTAGATCGATGTCAGTGCCCGGTGCGTGTGGATTGTGACTGGCGTGTTGTATGGCAGACGCTGCTTTGTACCCATTTCAAAGCAGACACGCGCCACCTTGAATTCATACATTACACAGAAACGTCAAAATTGGTCTATAGAGTGGGGGGAGGCTACTGGCTAATAAGATGGTATGTTTTTTGGTCTCCCAGCTTGGAATTCAATCAAAACACTGACACACTTGTTAATCACAAATTATACACCTGCTAACAGATATCAGCCTTCCATTGGTTGTGGTCCTTTTTTTCTGACAGTCTCTCATACCAGAGGTCCTTTAATTTCAGGACTTATATTGGCTTTTCCCATTTCGTATTATCACACAGACACACGCTCCCTTCGTTGAAGGAGTTTGATAAGCAGTCCCAGAGAAAAACATACATGGGAGATGGCCTCCATTGTCACAAGTTTGCCGAATACTCTTTCTGTTTCACCTAACGAAATCACATATTCTGTTACCAAGACAGCCCCCAAACTCAAGGGATTAAGCGGGTTGAATGAAACTTTTCTTTTTCCACCACAGTCTGATAACGATTTAAAAAACAAGTAATTTAAATGCCAGAATTGATGATTACTGCTGCATTTCCAAGCGTAACATTGTGTTCTGAACGACAGCTGTTCTGGCAGACAGCTTTAATCAGGTCCTTTAGCTCAGACTCAAATATAAAAATGAATAAACTGTAAGATAGGGATATGCCTTGTCTAAGTACCAGCAAAACCATTCTCTAATGCACCACCGAGTCTTTGCTCCTTCTAAGAATTAAGCCATTTGCATCTTGTATTACCAAAGTGAAGCTGCTCCCACCTTCACATGTTTTAATAAAATGCCCAGGAGGGACGTGGGACTCTGAGATTCAGATAGACTTGATTCATAATACAAAACCACAGCAATAATGAATGGGATAAATGAGTATGTATTTTTCAGCAGGCCAAGTGAAGCCAGATCAATATCCATCTAACTTAATCACGCTCGAAGCAAACAGGAGGGGATTCAACTCGAGCCAATTGTGTTCATTAGGTATTTGCTTGCCAGTGATGTCTATCTCCACTCTTTTCATTCAATGAGGGGGGATTACAAATGTATTACAAGCAATACCAGTGTGACATGAGTCTAGGAGAGGAACAGGAACTGGTAGTACGCACTGGCATGGGAAAGAACCTGTTGAGTGATCCATGTGTCACAGCCTCCTGCCTCCTTCTCTGTCCATCTACTGTACAAAAGCCATAAAGAACGAACGCTCATTTTTTCCCCTCTTGTCTTTATTCAATTACACCTATTTTTTTGTGAACGTAATGCCAGGGCTGGTGACACCAAAGCTCTGCTGCTGTAGTAGGTGGGTGTCTGCCACCAGGTACAGGCTTGTCACACACACACACACACACACACACACACACACACACACACA
>JAGFZM010000497.1:355230-369862 GCA_017657215.1 Limnothrissa miodon | reverse complement strand
TGTGTGTGTGTGAGGGGGGTGCACAGAACAGACTGTTTTCATGGCTATGGCAATTCGAAACAGGATGCTTTTGAAATAATAGTGGAAAAAATGTAAAGGGATGTTTGTAATTTAATCTGGCAACACAACAAGTCTGAAAACAATTATTTTCGCTCCAGATGGAACAAATCATTTCAAAATGGGAAAAGGTCCTGTCTTCAGTTTTGTGGGCCTGTATACAAATCCCACCACAAACACACAGGCATGGCACCCCAGTTCCTTGCAACATGAACATAGATCACTATTCAAACAATTGACTAAACTCTAAATTATGAAGCAAGAAAACTGATGACAAAAAAAAGAGTCCTTCTCTGTACTCTCACATTTCCAACTTCCTCAAATCAGCCACATCAGAAAAAAAAGCAAAGTAAGAATTCTTTCCACCTCTGGTTTTAGTAAATTAGTACCCATTGACTGTGGGGACACCACCAGAAACACAACCCATATCCTTGTGTGCATGTCAGCTTGTGTTTCTTGTTGCCTAGCACTGATTAGCACTGCCTATGAAAAAGCCCAAAGGATGTTCAAGCAACGCTAACATCCTTTGCTAACATCCAATGCTAACATGCGAACATTGTGACTAGGTTCTTGTATCTGCTCTTCCCCTTCTTCTGTTTGATATATGCAGTCTGGTGCTTAGAGGAACCAGTGGTTCTAACCCTATCCATTCTGTGTTAGTGATAAACAATCTTGATGGTGCTCAGAGGAACCCTTCCCACTCTGTTTGTGATAAGCAGTCTGGGTGGGGCTCAGAGGAACCAGTGGTTCTAACCTTCTTCTATCCACTCAGAGGAACCACTGGTTCTTGTCGTGTGCATTGTCTTGGGTCTGATCAGAGGTCTATTTGAAGCTAGCATCTATGCCAAACGATGGTCACATGGCTCCCATGTCCAGAAGCAATCAGCAGGAAACAAACAACATGTTTATGCCAGCTCCCCTGCCTCAGACATATATTTCTGATTAGCTCTCCCTTTCTTTCCCTCCCTCACTTAGCCACATGCCCCCTCGTCACTCTTACTTCATCTCTTTTCTTCCCCACCCTTTACTTTTCCCAGCCTCTTTCTCTCCCTCTCGTGTCTGTCAGTAAACAGGAAGCAAAGGCAAGCGCCATGTGGGACAAGGACTAGAGGCCCTTCATGGGCCAACAATAGAAAAACTAATGGGCGCTTTATAAAGGGGATTGATGGGGCCTTTTATGTGCTCACTCTCTTCTTTCTTTTTTCCTTTCTTTCTTTCCTTTTTTCTCCCTTACTCTAACACACTTATAGGATTTCACAAGATACTTTCCTGGAGAAGCAGACTTTGTTTAGGTGGTGACATAATATAGACAGTATGCTGTGTTTACAGCCTCCAGTATGGAGGTAAGGAGCTACGTGAAACGTACAGTGGTCGAGTTGGAGTACAAGGCTAGATACTGTGCTTTGGCATGATATAGATTTTTCAAAAAGTCTGAAAATGTATTTAGTTTTTTTTTTTTTGTATTTTGTAATTTTTTTTGGTTTGTGCTTAGAGAAATGCATTCTTCCAAAAGAGAAGATGACAAAAACTGATGAAGATACTGAAATGCGGCAACACTTTCTATAAAGCCAGTATTTACTTATGAGCCTTATGAGACTTATACGCCTAGTCAGGGGTTGGTGTAAATATTAAAATATGGCTTAGTTGCTATAGTTACGACGAAAACTGCAATGTAGGCCAATTGTAATAAACATGACACGTCTGATACATGGGCTATACAACAAGAGAGCATTTAGACGTGAGAACAATTTGGTACAGGAGTTTGTATAACGGCAGCACAAGAGACATGCTAGTGCTTCTAACATTGCGATTTTATGCAAACGGTGCCTTTCAAAACACTGTAAGGGACATGATTGGCATCCACAAATCTACTGCATTAGTAACTTTGGTACTGAGTCACCGTCTTCCGCGCTATGCTCACCTCCCTACTGAAGCGGAGTCGGCAATTATGAAGCAGCAATTTCACCTTTCGTCGTTTAGTACAGTATATCTTAGCAATGCTCATTCTTAGTTCTAATTCAGAATCCTCACATGGACGCGCATCGCTAAGACCAGGCGATGTTAAGACCAGGCGTAAGTTGTGTTGGTGCAACCGACTATCTATCCTAAAGATTGGTCTTAATAAAGACCAATTTGGCTTTAAGACCAGGCTTAGCTAAGACCAGTTGGTGCAACCGGCCCCTGATGTTTAAGTTAGTAAATCTAGTCTAGTCAGTCATCAAGTCAGCAAGAACTGTTAAACACAGAACCAGAAAAAAAGGCTTGAGGCTTGTGGTAACTTTCAGACACCATGATTCCGGATTTCTGTTTTGAGTCGTTTGTCACATTTGGCGGCACAACTCATACGTCACGTTGCCTCGCTGCCTCTTATTGTCCCTGAAAAAGAGACAAGGATTGAAAACACGAGCGAACCTGCCTCTGACTCCTTCTCTGACTGACAGACGTCAAACCTGCTGTCAGTTCCGGAAGGCGTTTGCTGCAGAAAGGAATGCCAACCTACAAAGCGGTCGCCGTGTCGCCCCCTCATATCGTCTGTCTCTGTGCCTTCGTCACTGGGGCCTACATGTCATTGCACCGCAGTGAGGACGCATGGAGAATGGAGAAATAAAAATCACTTTCTAAGTATGGGAGTGATGGAAACTTTTCTTCTCCTTCATCCCATCCAGAGAAAGAAAAAAGATATATATTTTTTTAAGCACATCACGGCAGTATCTCTGCAAAGGCTCAATGCAAACCTGCAGAACTGATTCCCTAGTATATGAATAGTCTACTGCATCTACTTAATTCTTGATAGTTTAAACAGGATCTACAGCACATATTGCCCCTGGCATGAAAGGAAAGGACATTAACTTCTCCATCAATACATTTAAAATACTCGCTGTTTAACAAGCTATTATGCCTTGGTGTGTGTTAATATTAGTACATATTTGCATATATACATGATTTACATGATTTTAAATGATACTCCTATGGTTATTCCTGTGGCTTCATAATTTAGTTATTTGACAGTGCTTTGCAATCATGCGAACATGGCATCAAGCAAAAATGCAAACGAAGCATGTGGGTTGTACAAGGATGTCAACCTATCCAAGTTAATCATTGTCCGGTTTACATAAAGTAGCTTCTCATCTTTATTTCACACTGGCGTGTGTGTGTGTGTGTGTGTTTTCTCAGTGAGTTTTGCCAGGCGGTGGGGAAGAAACAGCAATGGGAAGTCCTGCCAAATGGAAGAGAGAGATGAAGAGAAGGACTTCAGGACCTGTCCTTCTCAGACCCCTTTCTTTGTCATTTGGGTCTCTCTCTCATGTTTGACATCAAAGATCCAGAGATTGTTTTCTCCACTGTTGTGTACTCTGTAATTATTAATCTGCCTCGCAACCCAGCCGCCTGCCTGCAGGGCCGAGCCAGACACAAAAGACCCCTCTCTGGATCTCTGATGTGTAAAGCACAGGGGAGAGAGGAAAGGAAAGGGAAGAGAAGAGAAAGAGAGAAAAAGAGAGAGGGGAAGGGGAGGGGGTGAGAAAGAAGAAAAACTTCCACAAAACTACAGTAAGCAAGGGAACTTTTTTTCTGACAAGAGCAACCAGGAAGGAAACAAGTTCCTTGTACCAACTAATTTAGCATAGTGAGTATTTTTTATTTATTTTTTTTTTTTGCAGTAGAGCTAAAATCATATATACGTATACACTTATTAGGTTTAGGTTAGCGTAAAATGTAATGTTATAAGGGTTTTAAAATACAAGCAAATACTTGTTTCTCATCAACAAATTTATAGCCAGGATTTCCTAAAGACTGTTTTCACACAGAATACCTACAGAATATCCATTTAGTTATTTGTTTTTGTTCTGTGATTTTATTGTTGACATTGTTCCTGGGCTTTAGACAAAGATCATTTTATAGCATTAAAATATGTGTAGCCTACAGGCTGTGTCTGCGTCACACTCCTGACGAACATTTTCAGACACATCAAAAAAAAAAAAAGCCACAGACGGATGGAAGTTTAGACAAATACTCTTTTCAAAAGGCTTGTTATCAAGCTAGGAAAATATGGCTGCCGAAGATCCCATTGTTGTCTTTTGTCAATCAGACAGCCTTTAATGTGGTGGGGATGGGAGAAGGTCACGCAAGATATGCAAATAGAGGTTTTTCTTTGAGCCGGGATAGCTTGTCAGACGCTTGGCACGTTCAGGTGACTTCAATGCGGCACAGAGTTAAAAATGCATCAGGACTCATCCGGTAATTGCAATCAAGAGCGCTGGGACGACAACATACATTCACGCGGCAATTAGCAACAATCTTGGTCTTTCTTCTCACCATCTCATTAAAAGCAATGCCCTCTCTGAACTTGTGTTTCCAAAGTCCTTCCATGCATCTCTCTTTTTCACACATAACGTTGTGAAAATACCAACCAATTAGTGGTAATGTGTCCAATGCCAGTGACATTTTCTTCTGTTGTGATCTGCAGTGTAGAAAATGTCCTACATCAAAATATCTCTGGAAGATACACTTGTCATAATGACAATTCTCAATTGCTGGGTGTTGTAGACACAGATGTTGGTCAGTAACTGTGTAAATTATTTGTTTTTTAGATTATTTTCTTTTGTCCAAGAAGTGTTTGTACCAGACATCACTTAACAAACCAAGGAAAAGCAACCCAAATGCAGATTCACTGATATATCTAAAAAACTATAATAATTGGAAGAGTGACGCAATGAATGACATCCATTTTAGAACTGGTAAATGCTTGCCAAACATTCAGTTCAGAAATAAAAAATAAACTAACCAATAAATAACTGCTACTCAAAAAAGCAACAACAATACTGCTAACATACTGTAGGCATTGAAAGGCAAGGCGGGAAAGTGGTGGACAGTTCTTTCACATTCACCACAGCAGCTTGAGTGTGGGTGGATAGAGAGGCTAGGCACAGTATCCAGAACCATATGGATCTCTGAATGATGTTCTTCTGAAGCCCAGAGAGAGAGACAGAGAGAGAGAGACTCATCTGGAGTGAACTCATCCCAATGGAACGATGGCAAAATCTAAACCAGATCAAAGCACCTTAGAACAGAGAGAAGGAGAAAGAGAGAGAAAATGTCGAAATGTAGAAATATTCATCGCCTTCAAAATAAAAAGATTCCCCCCCCCTCCTTTCCATTCCCGAGAGGAAGAGAGAAAGCAAGTTTGGCAGCCCTAAGCTGCTCGGCGTTTGCGAGAGTATGTAAATATGTTTGCATGCATTAGAGAAATAACAATTGCGACAACACAGAACAACAGTGGCCGAGAGCTTTTGTGTGTGTGTGTGTGTGTGTGTGTGAGAGAGAGAAAAAAACACACACACATACACATACAAACAAACACACAGTCGCATCTCATGGTCAAGTACCGTTGGGGAAATGGAAAAAAAGGTGGACAAAGAAAAATGAAAATGAATAAACCAGCACAAAAGATAACAGGCCACGCATCAGCATTAGACTGGAGAGGAAGAAGCAACGTGGGTGATGGGTGGTGGTGTTACTGGTGGAGGGCCAAACCAGGTTCCAATGCAATGATCGTCTGCCTGTTTGCAATCTGCTTTGCCTTGATGTGCAGGCGGTTGGTGGTGGAGGCTGGAGGAGTGGGGTGGTGTTGGTGGGTGGAGGATCAGTATGGAGACTTCTGCTATCTGTTAAGCTTGGCCTGTCCTGCACATTATGAGTCCGGCATCGCCCATTTCATGGCAAGTGTACTGGAACCGATTAGGGACGCCTTCAGCAGGAAACGAGGAGGGAGAGGGAGGGAGAGAAAGAGAGAGAGGGAAGGAAAGAGAGAGAGAGAGAGAGAGAGAGAGAGAGAGAGAGAGAGAGAGAGAGAGAGAGAGAAGGAGGCCGAGACAGGGAGAGGGGGAAGAACATGCTCCAAATCCCTGATTGTGCCCATCCTGCAAATTGCCTCGCATTACGCCTCCATTTATTAGTTTTATTTATTTATTTGCTCTGCCTCCTTTGCATTCTAACACAGACACAGTCTTCACTCATTCTGGAAATAGGAGGATTTCTTCCTGAAGCAGACCCAGACACTCAGCCACTGAAAAGCCAATCTGACTCGGGGCTGAATGGGCTTTGCAGATGTCATCAAATTCACTGCCACATCCACTGATTGCCTTGTTCACTCAAAAAAATAAATACATCAGCAACCGAGTAAATACAATATTTACTATCACTATTGGCACAAAAATGATCTCCTTGGCTCTATTTAAGCTAAGGGTCTCCCTCATTAGCAGTGTGTTGTGCAAGTTCAGCGACGCACAAACAAATCTGAACAGAAACACATTTGTTTGCGAGAAGCCTGTTTGAGGACTGTGTGTGTATATACGTTGGGGTGAGTGGAGAGGGAGTGGGGTGGGTGGGAGTAGGACACTTTCATGTTTTTTGTTTTGTTTTGTTTAGAGGGTCTTGTGAGGGTTGCTTACAGTTGGTAGGGGCCACCAGGGTCGCTCAGGAGGGCCCCGTTTTTGTGGGGTTCCCCAGTGTGTGCGGTTCCCCCTGCCACTTCCTGACTCCACAGTGCTGTGAAAGATGATATGACAACAGACCACCAGCTAGGCATGGCTGAGCCTCTAGGAGGAGAGAGGAAGGGTAGAGGACCCTATGTCTACACCCCTACAAATACACACACACAAATACACACACATTAATTTTGTCTGGGTGTGCTACAGACGATGGATGGACCGGGGTGGTGTCCAGCAGTTGTTTGTGGGTGCCACTGGGGGTGAACTTTGAACCCTAGCCTAATCAATCACTGTCAGGGCTGCCACACTCCCTTACATCCTCAGAGGACCAAAGAGCGGGCCGCAGTGTAATGAATTCTTCTGATCAAATTTTCAAAGTGTTAAAATTACAACAATATCAAGTGTCGTGATAATAGTATGTTTATGTTACACATCAAAGAGTCTGCACTTCCCAGGTACACATTACTATTAACCTAAAGTAGAAATGATGCAGTGATTTTGGTGAAATGTTCTATACATTTTTGTATTATAGTTCTATAAAGAACCTTTAAGGGTGTATTGCACAGAAACACTTCCAGTGTTCCACAGTCAATACAACTCCTCTCTTTCCATCTGAGAGCCTTACAGTAGAGTTGGCTGGATGTGAGGCTGTCAAAGCCCAGAAGCCCTATGAATATAGCTGACCAGAAAAGGCAGCGGCGGCTGCAATTGTTTTGTTTGACTGACTACCTTTGCCTTAGGCAAAAGTGGATATTTCAGTAGCCATTCGTCAATACCGCTCCGTCTGGCATCCTCCTGAAGTCCGTCTGGTTTTCCCCCCTTGACGGAGCAGGACTGGAAGGGCCAAACAGAGTGGGTTTTATTCTTTTTCTTTTTTTTTTGCACCCTGCCCCTAGATAGACACCAGCTTAAAGTGAATGAGTCTGATCATGAGCTTCAGTGAGAGCCTCTGGAGCTGGTCAGGTGAGCTCCTGCCACGCCGTTAACAGTCGGCATCTCCTATTGTTTTCCAGCCCCTCTTTTATTCGAGCCACAGCCACAGGGGTGAGTCGGCCTGAGCTGCACTTCACACAACTCCTTGCCCCTTTTCTCTGTCTTTCTCTCCTTTACTCTCTTCACCCCCCATCTCTCAATCCTCTCTCTCCCTCCCTCTCTCTGTCTGTCTGTGTCCCTCTCTCCCTCTCCCCCTACCGAGAGGTTAGACAAAGAAATAAAGAGGCGAGGTCTTATCGGAGTCAGTGAAAGCCACTGACCTCTCCGAGCCAAGGGGTGATGGCCCCAAAAGGCTGTTCCTGTGCTGGCTGTGTTGTTGCACGATTCTTGCAGCTGTGTGTGTCTGTGTGTGAGTATGTTTGGAGGGGGAGCGGAGGGGGTCAGTTGGAAGGTTGAGAGCACACATATTTGTGGGCTGTGTGCCCAGTGTGTGCGGCGCCCCCTGTGGATCGGGGGCTGCACAGCATGAAGTGGAGCGGGGTGCTGGAATGCCTATAATGTGCTGTGGAAACTGTGACTGTGTTTGATTTAAATGGTTTCAGATGCGCCCGAGGAGGAGGCAGGGGGTGGCGGGGAAAACAGCTGGTTGCCTTTTCCGTTGATACGGACAAAAGAGCACTGTCTCCTAAAAGCAACCTGGACAAAGACACAGCAGAATATCTGTCTATGTTTGTATAATACATATGATATATTTGTACAGAATCCTAATAAATATGTTTTAAAGTCTTTGTGTTAGAGTCTATCTGCTGTAAAGAAAGTATTTGCTAGTTTTTTCTTTAAATATATTCTGTTGCACTTTGAGTTATGCACTCAAATCGTTCCAAAAGGCTATCAGATTCATGTCTATGCAAATTATGACCCAAATGACTAATGAAAAGTTTTATGATTCAAAGTGTACCTTTGGTCTGCTTCTTTTCTTGGTTGGACTTTGTAAGTGCCAAGACAGTTTGGGGGTGAGGGGGTGGGGTTGGGGGGCAGAGTGGGTTTCAATGAAGTTCAATTTCCTTCTGGGTCCTTCCACCAGGCCTCCGGCTGCTGTGACCCTCACAGAGCCCCCCACGTGGAGAGAGCAGCACAGGAGAGAACAGAGAGAGAGTGAGAGAGTCTAAGGACAGTCAGAAGGAGGGAGCGAGAGAGGAAAAAAAGAGAGGGAGAGAACAGAGACAAAATGAGGAAAAAAGAGGAGGTAAAAAGGCTCTCTGAGCCAGCAGGATGTGACACGGAGACGAGACAGCGACCCCATTCCACTTGACCTGAGGAGAGAGAGAGCGTCACCACTGTACCCCTCTCCTGCCCCCGTCACCCCCCTGAACTCCTGTGGCGGCAGTGGGCCCTCAGACCACTGACCCTCACACATCACACAACCTCTGACCACAACTGACGAAAAAAGTTTCCACTTCTCTGTTTTTTCATCTCTCCATTTCTTTCCTACTCTCTGCTAGTCTGTTCTGACTGTAAATAAGAGTGTTCTCTCAATTCCAACTCCAGATCTGAAATCTATTATGGCTGATTAAAACCAAACCACTTTGCTGTGGTTTTTCAAACGTCAATACTGCAAACAGAGATCACAATAATCCAAATGTGTGAATGAAGCAGTTGCGCTTTGATTTGGGTCCAATTGCACCACCACAGACACCATGTCAGAGCCGAGGTCAAGTGAAGTGCGGGTGGGCTTTGGGGGAAACCAGTGAAACCATTACCAACATAGACAGAATGTGAGAGCTGTTCACTTTGTGGTGGTGGGGGTGGAGCAGACCTTGGAAAAACCCATTATTGGGGGGATTTCTGATGTTTCCAAAACTTTGGCTGACCAAACACTACTGCTATCCATTTGCACTGGAAAATGGTGTGTGGATGTTGAGGCTGAGGTGGTGTGTGTGTGTGTAGTGGGGGGTTATATCCCCCCTAGACCTCCCTCCTTTTTCTCCACCTTCCTGCCTGTAGCACCAAGGTGTGTGTGCACGCTGATAAGACGTCTCAAAAAGTGCACGTTGGTCTATCGATTTCCACACACGACAATCTCACCAATCAAAAGGGTCACGCTGTGCGAGTAAATCAAAGGCGGCTCATTGTTTCAGAATGGCGTGTCAGGTAGCTGCTGGGCTTGCTGCTCCGCTGTGTGTGTTTGAGTGAGTTGCTCACGCCATGCCTATTCTGAATTAGGTATGGCGTTAGGGGAATGGTAACACTTTATTTTAAGGTTCACATGTTCACCATTAATACATACCTAATTAATGTCTGTATAAGTGATATGTAAGTATGGTGGCCCTGAAGTGTAAACCATTTTAACAAACAACTAAACACAACAACAAATTGAGAAACACAAACAAATTCATAAGCAACAAAATTGAGAAACACAAAAATAAATGAAGAATCACAAAAACAAAATTGAGAAACACAAATCACTTTGTTAACTCAAGGACTCTAGCAACTGCTAGCTACTTAGCATTGTTAACATTGTTCACATATGCTAATTAACATCAGTTACGCAGCACCATTAGCATAGTTAGCATTGTTAGTACAAATTAACATCAGCTAAGTAAACTGAGCAACACTGTTAGTATCGTTGGCATTGGTAGCACAGTTAGCATATTTAGCAGTTTCTAAATATGCAATCTAGTTCTACAACCTCACTAATCATGATTTATTCAAACTGAATATTAGGAGATTAAACACATTCTCTTCTGGTACTCACTAGCCTACTTATTAGTAAGTAGAAGTAAAGGCCTATAAAGTTCATAATAAGGTTATTTCAACAATAAGGTCCAAGTCATCATGAACAAGAAATTTGTTAATATGCCTAACACATTATTGATTTTGCTGAACACATTTCTTACAAGTCAATTATACAGACATTAATAAGGTATGTATTAAAGGTGCTCTATGCAATTTTGCAAGATTTTAGCTCAATTTCATTTTTATCTCAACCCGTTTCTACCACCCCTTGATCGGCTTGCTGTCTGCCTGCTGAATACATTGGGAAAAAATCCGGTCTCAAAACACAACACAGAAGCTGCAATACCAAAACAAACACTAGGGGCAGGAGGTTGTGCACCAAAGCAATAACAGGCCAACCAATCGTCAAGAAGAGGTGGGGGTTAACATGTGACAGTGTTGTGTGACGTGTGTGACAGTGTTGATTGTACAGCGTGAATCCGGGTGTGAGTTAGCAATACTGTGTCAGTAAATTATTTTTTAAAAATGGTACGTCCGAAGAAAAGATGCTCTGAGGAATATAAGGCGTGAAGAAGAGAAATTAAGAAGCAACGAAATAAGCCCCGGGTTTACATTGGGGATTCGTTTGAACGGTGGACTTCGCCGGCAAAAGAACTTCCAATCGGATGCAGTCATGCAGAGGTGGCACGTTTTTTATTGGACAGGTAAAAGTTACGATTACTTGTTGTGAGAGCATTCACATGCAAAAATAAAAAAATAACAGTTATCTCCAAAGCCATCTCATGAAAGCAACATTACAAGACGGTGATAATTATACTGCTTATAGTGACTAAGGTACGACGATTACACTGCGGGGGAGGGGGGAGCTTGCTCTGTTTTGTTTTGTATTTATGTGAAACGTTAGCAGAAGTGACGTTGAACAGCATCGCATAGAGCATCTTTAATGGTGAACATTGAAATAAAGTGTTACCAGGGGGATTACTGTTGCTTAAATGGAAGAAGATGGACAACGGAAGAAATTATAAGTTACAAGTAAATGCAGGATAAAACATAGCTACAACAAGCTTTTCAATAGATTGTTCTAACAACAAAAACAAAAGGCATAACATGTTGAATCTTAAAACAGAAAGCTTGTGGGATATGGATATCTTTAATCCTGGCTATTTTTAGCATGACTTAGCTGTGAGATGTGAGGCATTTGTAATTTTTGGTTTAAACTTTTTTGGCATGAAATTGATTCCATAGTGGAACTGCTATGACACTAACAAACTCTGTTAGTGACTGTAGGAGAACTACTGTACACATCTTTTTAGACTTAGAATATATGCAGCAGAACACCAGTCTTTAGACTCTGTACGGGACTCTGCAGTCAAGGGCACCACACGTGATCAGTCACTGCATGGTTTTGATAAAGCAAAAAGACAGAAAGGAAAAAAGGGAAGTAAGGAGACAAAAAGAAAGAGAGGGAGAAAAAGGGAAACCAAAAGAGCTGGGGGCCATGGAGGAGGGAAGGAGGGAGGGAGGTAGTGGGGCAATTCGCTCACAAACAGTCAGATCCCTGACCGCGACGGAAATGCCAGTGCCCTGAAACCTTTTTTTCCAAAAAAAAGGAAGAGGAACGACATCTCTTTCTTTCTGTGTCCATCTTTCTAACACTTTCTCTCACTGTCCCTCTCGTATCCTACTGCCTCCCCCCTTCTCCACTCCGACCCCCCTTTCACTTTCTTCTTTTCATTCATGTCACTGCCTGACAGTCTTTTTTTTTGTTTCTCTTTTCTCTCCCTTTCTCCTTGTCCTAATCGCCAGTCCAAACCCAGTTTTAACACAGGCGCGGTTAGAGCAGCTTTCCAAATGCACAATTGCCCTCCACTGTGAGTTTCTCCCTCTTTTTGCCCGCTATGCTAATTTCCTGTGATGATCAGAGGGACGCCGGGGATAAAAGTACTGCGCTTTAAGCGCTTTGTAGTTTTCATGTTGTTGCCATAGTAACAATGCAACTGGAAACCCAAAATCAATGTACCGTCTCTCATTTGCATCAAGAAATAGAGACACTAAACAGAAACACACATGGGGAGACATAAAGAAAGAGGGAAGAGACAGAGAGAGAGAGAGAGAGAGAGAGCCAGGGGTTCGAAATGAAGAAAGGGCGGGAGTGGAGACAAACCAATGCCAGCCCTCTTTGCCGTACACCTTTCCTAAGGAACCTGCAGCGCCACCACTGCTGAGCACAAAGCCTGCATTTTCACACAAACACAATACAGCAGTACAAATGTTAACGTGCTGGTTAGTGCTGGTTGCCAGGGTCGTGCAAGGTCTCAAAACTTTTCAGTACATGGGAACAAACACTGTCTAAACAAGTTGACTAGCACTAGAACATCCATACCTAAACATTAGTATCAAATACTTTAGGGTCAATGAATGTTTTGCTTATGCACTTATGGTGGATTGGACAATTCCACATGTATTGTCCTGTACAGCTCAAAGTACAGTATTCATAGAATCTATTAAGCTGTTAATTTGGGCCCATAAAACAAAGTGAAAGTTGCCGGTGAGGGCTAAAGAGCCTTGTGTTCTCTGACGCACACAGTCCCAGCTAGCACCAGGCTGCTGTAATGTGAACATCCTGGCATATCGGCATCTTGTTATTATCTCATTGCGTGAAGTTTCCCCAGTGCCTCACATCCATAACCAGGCTTTCTAACAGGCTGCCAATAACAGAGATGGGGATGGGAATCGTTGTTTAAATGCTGATGGAAACTCTAATTAAAAACCCATGACTACAGGGTAAGGAAAATGAAATCTCGCCAATGATTGTGACTAATTGGAGAAAGTACATTCATTAATGTAAATTGGCATTGGTGCTATTAACCCCCTCCCCACCCCCAGTACTATTTGGCAGATCATTTCATTAGCGGTGGAAGAAACGGCTGGGCGAACAACGCTAAGTCTTATTCCACCCAGCAGCATACTCACCAGACAACATGCAGCGACAGGACAGAGAGAGAGAAAGAGAGAGAGCAAGCTCCACCAGTTCCTATAGCTGTGGCATTGGGCAGGTTTTTTCTTCTATAAGCAAATCAATAACAATATGCAATATCCAGGTCACAGAAAAGTTATATATCCGTACTGCCAATATATATTAAATAAATACATAAATAATTGGTGTAATTGGTAAAAATAAGTATTACTAATATTACTGAACAATCCCAAATCATGTAAGTACTTATCAATAGGAATAAAAAAAGTGTCATGTAAAGGCAGGTTTCTCTCCTAAGGGACTGGAGAGGACAAATCGAGCACAGCAAAGTTGGGGTTGTTATACGGGGGGGCGAAACAACAGTTTGGTCTGAATCTAAGCAGTATGGCATTAACAGAACTTGGGTGTAATTGTGCAGAACGTCGTCTGACTTCATCAAGCAGCCTCTAATCTGGCTAGCACTGTGTGTAATGTTCCCTATTAATTACACAAGAATTACAGTGGGCCCATTTGAGGCGTTTCCATTTGAACGGTTGCATACGAGGTATGCTCAAAAGTAGCCATTCTTGTCCCCGGGCATCGGCTAACATGTAATCACCACAGGACAATGGTATTAGTGACGTTTGGGTCATGGCAACACAGACAAAGGGGAGACAAAAACTGTGGGTTCCTCTATTTCCTTAACGCAAGCTGCTAGCTTATGATGTCATCCATGCTTGGTCCTCACAAACAGGAGAGAGATGCTGAGAGGACCAAAACAAAATACACATATACAAACACACACACTCACACAAACCCCATGTTATGTGCTGCTGCTGTAACCATTGCTGCATTGGGGTAATGAGCCCTTCAAGCATTCGCTGCCTGGGTGCAGAATCTCCCGGGCTGAAGCTGAGTAAACAGTCTGTAAACGCTGCAGTGGCAAACATGCATGGCAGACCCATGGGATGACATCATTTTCACAAGCTGCTGGAGATAGAGGGTTGGGGTTTTGGGGATAGAGAGACCACATGTGAAGAGATGGTGGGAGGCAGTGGTTGCAGGGTGGGAGAGCATGTGGGAAAAGAATCCAAGATATCCAGTCTATTGGACTAGTAGAAAAGGCAGGAGTACTCAAACACCCATCCAGCTGGCTATGAGTTGGTTTTGCTCAGCACATGTCCCAGACCTGGTAGCATCTTGCTGCTTAGCCTTCATTTTAGCGTCATGTCAGAATAAAACAACTTACGCAAGATCTATATAACTCCTACAAGCGCTATCAAATCAAGTCAAGTCAGTTTTATTTGTCAATTTCTTCACATGTACTTGACATACAAAGGAATCGAAATTGCGTTTCACACTTGTCCCATGCGTAGACTTTGACGACAATAAAGTGCATATTGGTGTCAACTCAGTCAACTCTGGCTCCTTGTCTCTTGCTCCCTCACGGGTAGCCAGGAAC
>JAGFZM010000497.1:294040-345230 GCA_017657215.1 Limnothrissa miodon | reverse complement strand
CCAGACGGGTAACTTCTCCCCCCTCTTCGAGGTCGTCACTGACGCGCACTCCGGGTCGACCGCCCCACGGGGCGTCGCAGGTGCAGCGCGCGGCTCGCCGACCACCAACGTCGCTGACACGCGCTCCAGGTCGGCAGCCCCACGGGGCGTCGCAGGTGAAGTGCGCAGCTCACCGACATCGGATTTCGCTGACGTGCACGCCGGGTCGGCCGCCCCACGGGCCGTCGCGAGTGATGCGCACGGCTTATCAGCCACGCGTGAGCGCCCAGCGGTCTCACACACGGCTAACCTGCCCTCAGCCCCCACACTACGTCGGGTCTCTAACCTGTCAGTCGGTTGCTCTTCAGCTTCGCGGACAGCCTCAGTCTTTGACCTCGGCCCCCCCAGTGCCACTCGGAGGCAGCATAGCACTTCGTTTGTCCTTGCTGCCTCCACATTCCGCCGCTCTGTTCCGGCAGAGTTGGGCGATGTGCACAACGTCACGTTGGGTTCTTTCAACAGTGTTGAAGGGCTATCAACTGCAGTTCAGGTGGCCACCCCCGCCCTTCAGAGGTGTCATGGAGTCAGTGGTGCCCTCCTCCAGGGCCCCTGCTCTCAGACAAGAGCTTTGTGATCTCTTGAGAAAGGGCGCTATTCAGCGCGTAGATCCGACGCTCGCGCGCGCAGGTCGTTGCAGTACGTACTTCCTTGTGCCCAAGAAGTTGGGCGCTTTTCGCCCTATTCTAGACCTCAGAGCGCTCAATGCTTCGCTCAAACCTCTCACCTTTCGCATGCTCACGGGGCGCATGGTGGCGGAGTCAGTCCGCCAGGGGGATTACATGGTCACCATAGACCTTCAGGACGCCTATTTTCACATAGGTATAGTCCCCAGGCACAGGCGTTTTCTACGCTTTGCCTTCGAGGGCAGAGCTTACGAGTACGCAGCCCTTCCCTTCGGTCTGTCTCTAGCACCTCGGTGCTTCACCAAGTGCACTCCTCTACGCGCTCAGGGGATCAGACTCCTCAATTACTTGGACGACTGGATGCTGCTGGCGGGTTCCAGACAGCTCCTAACGTCACAGGCTCACACTGTTTTGCGTCACCTGCACAGTCTGGGTTTCTTAGTGAACCTAAGCAAGTGCATGCTCTCTCCCTCTCAGGAGGTCGAGTTCTTGGGCGTGAGGCTGAACTCACGCTCAATGAGAGCGACGCTCACTCCGGAGAGACTTCAGGATGTCAGGGCGTGTCTACGCTACTTCAGGCTAGGTGCCTGCGTTTCGGCCAGGCTGTGTCTCAGACTGACGGGTCTCCTATGCGCCGCAGGTGGCGCTGTCCCACTCGGCCTCTTGCACTTACGCCCGCTGCAGCTTGCCTTAGGGGAACTAGGTGTATCCTCCAGGTCGAACCCCGCCCGTCAGATCTTAGTGTCCAGACGCATGTGGCTAGCCCTCGCGCATTGGCGCAGGCCGTCGTCCTTCACCAAAGGCGGCGCTCTGGGCGCTATAGCCAGATGCATGACGGTGACCAACGATGCGTCCAAGAGCGGCTGGGGCGCCGTTTGCTGCGGTCGCCCCGCCAGGGGGACGTGGGGCACAGCCTCCAGGAGATTACACATCAATGTGTTAGAGCTCCTTGCTGTCTTCTGCGCTCTGAAGGAGTTTCTCCCTCTTCTCGGAGGAGAACACGTTCTTGTGCGTACAGACAACACCACTGTTGTGGCGTATATCAATCGCCAGGGCGGCACGCGCTCTCCGGACCTGTTTCGCCTGGCGTACAAGCTGCTCACCTGGGCCTCCCGCCACTTCCTGTCGATCAGGGCGGCGCACTTGCCAGGTGTTCGCAACACAGGCGCGGACCTCCTATCCAGGGGTGTTCCGCGTGCAACCGACTGGCGCCTCTGCCCAGCCGTGGTGCACAGCCTCTGATCCCGCTTCGGGCGGGCACGAGTCGATCTTTTCGCCTCGAGAGAGAACGCTTATTGCCCAGCGTGGTTTTCGCTGGAACGAGATGCGCCGCTAGGGTCAGACGCGCTGGCGCATCCGTGGCCGCGCGGTCTGCTCTACGCTTTCCCCCCCTTCCTCTGATGCGTCAGGTATTGGCCAGGATCAGAGCGGGGGCTCACAGGGTGATTCTGATCGCCCCCAATTGGCCATCTCAGAGCTGGTTCTCAGATCTGGTCTCACTGTTGGACGGCCAGCCGTGGACCCTCCCTCTGAGGAGGGACCTCCTATCGCAGGCTCACGGGTCGCTGTGGCACCCCAAGCCGGAAGTATGGAGACTGACGGCTTGGCCCCTGAACGGGCGCGTCTCCTAGAGAGCGGTCTGTCAGGCGCAGTTATAGAGACTGTTCAGGCTGCTAGAGCTACATCCACTAGGTCGTTGTATACACTGAAGTGGCGTGTATTCAGCACGTGGTGCAGAGACAGAGGCTGTGATCCTCTAGTCTGTCCTATTGGCGAGGTGCTTGCTTTTTTGCAACACCTGTTTGATCAGGGTCGTACACCCTCTACTTTGAAGGTGTACCTCGCAGCTATTTCAGCATGCCATATTGGCTATGCTGGCGTTTCCCCAGGCGCTCACCCCCTTGCGTCGCGCTTCATGAAGGGCGTCAGGCGGCTTCGCCCCTCTTCCACTCCTTCGGTCCATACTTGGGACCTGGCCACTGTCCTACGCGGACTGGCCCTTATGCCCTTTGACCCTCTGTCGAGTGCCAGTCTAAAGATGCTTTCCCTTAAGACTGCGCTTCGGCTCGCTCTGGTCTCGGTGAAGCGCGTTAGCGATCTGACTGCCTTGTCAGTCAGTCCTGACTGTCTTGAGTTCGCGCAAGGTGACGCGCGGGTAACGCTGCGACCAAATCCCTTTTCTCGCCTGAAAGTGCTGTCTACTGACCCTCGTTCGAGGGTCATTGAGCTCTCAGCCCTTCCTGAGACGGGCAGTTCTGTGCCCGTCACTCTGTGCCCGGTCAGAGCGCTTCGTGCCTATTTGACGCGTACGCAGAGCATCAGGAAGACGAACCAGTTGTTCGTCTGCCATGGCGAGCGTGCCAAGGGTCAGGCCTTGTCTACCCAACGCATGTCGCATTGGCTTACGGAAGCCATACGTCTGATATATGAGGCGGCGGGTGTTCCTCCGCCTGTTCATGTCAGGGCGCACTCCACGCGTGGGGTGGCGGCTTCTTGGGCCTTCTGGAAAGGCGTCCCTATGCAGGATATCTGTCTGAGCGCTTCGTGGGCCTCAAGCTACACCTTTGCGCGTTTTTACGCATTGGACGTCACCAGGCCGGGTGTAGCAGAGAGTGTTCTCTCTGGGCCCGGCGGCGGTCCCATGGATCTTCCCACCTCGGGCTCCTCGGTGTAGGGCTCTTGAGGCTTGGTTGTAGTGATCCACTCATACGTTTCGGCTTCGAAACGAAAGAGAACGTTACGGATACTAACGTATCCTCGGTTCTCTGAGAGAGAAGCCGAAACGTACGCTTCGGGCCTCAATCGCCGACGCTGGCGAGCTTGGCAAAGAGGACCTGAAGCGTAAGCGCAGTCAATATATAGACTTTCTGACGTCACGCAGGCCTGTCTAAGTAGTTGCCTGCGCGCGTCAGAGCGCTTACTGCCCTTTTTTCAAAGGGTTGGTTAAAAATGACTTCAGAAAAGTAGGAGATGATAGGCATCATCCACTCGTACGTTTCGGCTTCTCACTCAGAGAACCGAGGATACGTTAGTATCCGTAACGTTCCTCTTCATTCATCTGGCCAGCTAGCTGCAGTCTTACTTTCTACTCACATACAGTCTTAATTTCTACTCACATTGATATTCTTTATTTTTTTTATTTGTTTTTAATCTCCTTTCTTTGGATCTCGATACAGGGAGAGAATGACATTGTGTGTTTAGAAAAGTTGTGTTTTTTTATTATTATTATTTTTTAGATATGTGTGATCAAATATACAGTGCCATGTGTAACTCATCATTAACATTTTATTGGTAAATATGGCATCTTTTTCTACAGATGGACAAACCACCTTCAATAGCTGAGATGGAGTAATTCTTTGTCAGTCTTTCTGCAGTTCTGTCAACAGTTACAGCAGAATTATGTGCATGTGTGTAGAGAGGCCATTTTTCCCTGCAGCCTAAGGTCTGTCCAATGCTTTGCTGTCATGACTAACTTTTTTTTAACGCTATTCATCTCATACATTTTGTGGAGGTAAACACATACACACAGAATCACACACACACACACACACACACACACACAGAGCCACACGTACACACAGGCAGTTCAAAGTAAGCAGACCTCAACACAGTAGAGGAGCTGACAGCCAATGGCCAGTTCCACACTGGGGTAGGTATCAGACTTGACCCGTGCGGATTCCCCTTTCCTTTTCACTTGTGACTAGTTTCCTCTACAGGACCTCTGGGGCTTTTATCGCGGGGATCTCCTCGTTTCCATAGATGAGTGCGAGCAGCACTGGGGCCTCACACCACATCACACGTCCCGACTAAGCGATCCATGGTGCACTCCCGCTTTGATACCTGAGGAGGGAATGCGACCATATTCCATGATAAGAGCCACTGTGGTCGAGGCAGATGAGAGATGATGATGACCTCCTCAACTTAAACAATTATGTAAGTTATATCATATAGACAAAAGACTACATGATAACCTCAGCAATAACAACTACAACATTTCTGTTGTTGCATTCCTGTTAATGGGGTATTTGGTTTCAACACCAATCGTAAATATGGGACAGCATCGAGTGCATGTGGCCCACATGAAGGTAGCATTAGGTAAAACCCTATTCTGCCCCCACTCCCTCACTCTTTGAGAGGAGCAGTGGGGATATAAGATAAGATATGCAGTGGAAACAATAGGTGTCTGTGCTAGCCCAGCTGCACCTTATGCACGTCACGTAGCGCTCTTAGTTTAATTATTTAATCCGCACGGCTCCTTTGATGAATCCCTGAATCTGAATATGGACGTGTGTGCTCCCCTTTCCGACAAAACCCTGCACCACAAGGAAGGACTACAACACCAGGCAACACAGTGGCATGAAAAGCTCAAATTAATTTCTGCACCACAAGGAAAGACTTCGACGCCAGGCAACACAGTGGCATAAAAAGACTGAATTAATTTCTCCTTTGGTGGATGATACAACTATGGCATGTCAAGCATCTGTTTACTACTTCTGGATCTTTTCTCTCTCTCTCTCTCTCTCTCTCTCTCTCTCTCTCTCTCTCTCTCTTTCCCCTCCGAGGAAGTAAATGCAAAGCATCATGCTCGTAAACATCTGGCCCACACCTGCGTCACTGAATTTGTCACAGTGGCTGGTTAAACTTGTACATACAAGCCCCTTATTCTCCAATGCAAATGGCTGAGAAGAAATGCGTCGTTTGGACTAGAGACAGAAGGGAGCGCAGAGTGAAAAAAAGAGCAAAGCAAAATGCAAAGCAGGGAAAAAAGAATGAGAGAGAGACAGAAAGAGAGAAAGAGTGAGAGAAAGAAACAATCTTGTCCAAAAGTTCTGTCACCTTGCATCTGGATCACCCCCACTATTCGTTTTTAATGGAGTTTGCAAGGAGGGCCCCTGGATTGTGGTGAAGACAGACTGGATTAGGTTTATATGGCGTTTCCAAAGATGAAAGGAGATAAAGCACTCATAATGGCCTTTGAATGAATTTATATATTTATTTCCTTAGAATCTCACTCACTTGAAAGAGGGATTTAGTGGGGTAAGCATTTATTAAAACTGGCCTGCTTGAAGACACTGCAGGGGCGGTGGTGGGCTAGGGGGATGTTAATCTACTCCTTTAGATAAGTTCCTCTGCTCATTTTTTTTTGGGGGGGGGGGGGGACTTTTGGCAGTGGCTGTGTGGGCTTGATCAAGTGCTGGGCATAAAACTGGTAATGACTGGTAATACTAGCCGCTGTCTGATGGCATCAACGGGGCACGTTCATCTTCGGAAACACAAGAGACAATGATGAGAGTCCCGACAAAGCTACATGTACACATCTGACTTCTGCTACAACACGGAGTCATGCCACATGCAGAAGTTTTCAGATGATACTGCAATTGTGGGTTGTATCAGGATTGGGCAGGAGGAGGAGTACAGGAGCCTGGTGGAGGACTTCGTGCAATGGTGCAGACTCAACCACCTACAACTCAACACTGCCAAGACCAAGGAGATGGTGGTGGACTTCAGGAGGTCCAAGCCCGCCCAGGTGCCAGTCACCATAGAGGGGGTTAATGTGGAGGTGGTGAAAACATACAAGTACCTGGGGATACATCTGGACGATAAACTGGACTGGTCAGTCAACACAGAAGCACTCTTCAAGAAGGGGCAGAGCAGGTTGTACTTCCTGAGGAGGCTGCGGTCCTTCAACGTCTGCAGCAAGCTTCTCTGGATGTTTTACCAGTCTGTTGTTGTCAGCGTCCTCTTCTATGCAGTGGCATGCTGGGGAGGAAGCACTAAGAAGATGGATGCTGGGCGACTGGACAGGCTGGTAAGGAAAGCTGGATCTGTTGTGGGAGCTGAACTGGAGTGCATCACTTCAGTATCAGACAAGAGGACCCTGAACAAGCTACTCAACATCCTGGACAATGACTGTCATCCACTCCACAGCACTATCATGCAGCAGAAGAGCTTGATCAGCTGGAGACTACGCTCCCTGACACTCCACAGACAGACTTAGGAGGTCATTTGTACCCAGGGCCATACAACTCTACAATGCTTCACTGAAAGGAAAAGGAGAGTTGGACTTCTCTGCATAGTCTATCTGCACCTGAACACTCTTATACAATTACAAGACATTTTCTACAATACTGTGTATTGTTAACACTGACTAGGGAGGCTACTGGCTACATTAGCCCACATGCACAACTCCTCCTCACACTGTAACTTCATACTTGACCTGCATACTTGATTGATGCATGAACATGTATATGACTTATACAGACTTATCCTTGCACTGATGCTGTAATTTTATATTACTAGGTTATTTTTTTATTTTTATCTTATTGTCCATATACTTATACTAGAACTGTTTTATTGCTATGCTGATATTTTTTATTGTCCATTTACATATGCACATATTTATTGCTGGTCAAACACAGAGAAGAACATGTCCTTGTAAACTCTCATACCCTCGTTAGTCAGCATTTCGTCTGCCAGTAAAATTTTGATGGGAGGGAAATTCAGCTGGACATGTCTGTGTATAGATATGGCTATTAAAGAATGCCTTGTGTGCAAATGTGCAAGTTTCTGCACGTGAGATGTTGAGGGAGAGTGAGCATGCATATTTTTGTAGAAATATTTTGTGGATATGTGTGTCCCTGTGGGTAGTGAGCGTGTGTATTTGTGGTAGTGTGCATGTGTGTGTGTATGTATGTATGCGAGTTGACAGCCTGCGACTGCATGCAATTGTAGGGTCCCAGGCTATCAGTGTGACACTAAGAGAGGCTGTTGTTGTGGTGGTGCAGATGTGGTGGTGGTGGCTCAGTGCGCGACGAGGCGAGCCCTTTGATGAGGCGCGGGAATGGGGCTCGACTCCGCAGCTTTATCTGCACGGCCTGATGGGAGTCACCCAGGGTTAGATCTTATTTAGAGAACACCAAATAAACAACCAATCATCTGCAGAGTAATGTTCCCAGCTGCTGTGATGGTCACTGCCTGGGTGGGGAGTGTGTGTGTGTGTGTGTGTGTGTATTATGCATGGACTACACACCAGACTGATAGGTCAAGGAGAACTGTCCGCCTCACTCAGTCAGTTAACCATCATCTTGTATGTGTATATATATATATATTACAAATAACAATTATTTAAATAAAAGACAAAGAAATTCCCATATTTGCCCCCTTCTTTCAATTTGAAAAGGGTTGCTTTGGATTTCGGGAACTAGGAGCTATTAAGAATTCCAAATTAGGTAGATGTGTCTGTGTGTGTGTGTGTAAAAGAGAGGTGCACTCCAACCTACCCCCAAGCATAGCAACCCCATCCCCCTACCTACCCTCTGTGCCTGGACAGCAAGCTGAATTTGGCTGCTCTGTGTGCTGACAACAATGCACCTGAGTAAATATTAACATATTAACAATTAATCTCCATTGTGTTACAGGAAAAGTGCAGTTTTTAATGCAGTAATAGAATATTTTCGGTCCAAAATATTGTACAGTACAGTGCTGTAAAAGTATTTATTATCCATGTGTGTCCAAAATACTGCATTTACTTCAGTAATGCCACTGTAACACTATAGTATTCTGCAGTAACACTGTACAAAAAATGTTTTGATACTGCAGTTCAATGCAGGATTTTTCATTAGGAGCTTTCATGCCCTTTCAAGGATAGACTGGAGCCCAACGGCAGGAATCACAAGCGGCCACAGGCTTCCTGCTCTTCCTTCTCCTATTCCTCCAATGCACAGCAAGATGTGCCGCAAAGCTGGAACCTTACAGAAGGAATAACAAAAACAAGAAGAGAGAGAACAAGAGCTGGCATTACTATACTTTGGATACATATAATTTCTCATTATTAGTAATGTCAAAGACATGCCACGAAATTTCCTCTGTGACCAGCTAGACTTCCTCCATTTCCATCACAATTCACCAGGTGACAACAAGACCAGCAAGAAGAGAAACTTACATGACCTTTGCTAAGCTATGCAGATGGATGTTATCCATAACACACACACACTCAGAAAGAGAGGGACAAACTCACATTTCACCAAACACTGATCACTACAGTGAAAAAGTTCAGAACAGTTTGAATGAGCATAACAGTCTGTTATATTGTTTTACATACAGTATAAAGGGGAACATTGGTTCTGTCGAGAATATTCTGATTCCAATTCTGAATAACTGTTCTGAGTGGTTCTAAAAGTGACAAGAACATAAATAAATGTAACATATTAATTATACGATGTTTCTTCATTTAGGCCACTCTCTAGAGCTGCATGTGAAGTTCCAGAGTCTTTTTGAATGGTATATTATTAATATTTTATGTCACGTGAATATTTTATGATTACAAACCTTTCAGTTCTTCTGTGTGATGTTGAAGCAGACAGCACATGCTAAAAAACACTAATGAAAAGATATGAAATGAAATAACTTGCCTTTGTGCATATGCTGGGGTTCTTTAATTGAATACAAAAAGAAGTCTTCATCATTTTCAGCTACGGAGCTTGTCAAAATTTCCCACTCCCGTCCTTACCGTCCCCCAACCTGAATAGCCTTGCCAGAGAGCCAGTAATCACATGTTATTGACCTAAAATATTCAGAAAAAAACTTGTTCAGTTTCACCCAGCAAAGCTGTCTGCTACAGTATATTGCTGCCTGGAATTCTGTGGGAAAGCAATGATATATGGCAATCTGAGAGGAGTGTAAGTTGCTGTGATCTCCGTGGAATGGCTAAAGTGACTGGAAAAGTCATGAATTTTGTAAATTCAATTATGGAAAAGTAATGGAATTTTAGTTTCTTTTTAAAATATCTAAAGCGTTCTGTTAAGTTATTATTAGGCAATTATGACTATAGCCTACGATAGTCTTTGTTCAGCAAGCCCACCCCTTCTCCGTAGCTTGAAAGTCATTGTTTACCTGGTCAGAGAGGTTTTTTGTTTAATGAAGACTACAATAAATGCATTGACAGTATTTCTAACGTTCTAAAATATGATACCATATTATAAGGTCATTGGAAAAGGGTTAACATCATATTTAGCACTAATGAATGCTAATTTCTACACTCTTAGGGTGTCATGAGGTCATGGAAAATTCACTTTAGGTCATAAAAAAAAACATGGAAAAGTTTTGAAATTTTTTCAGAGAAGTATAAATATGTTGTCAAACACCACTTGTACCACTATAGGTGATACTGCAACTACAACTATTTTAGTTGAAAGATCCAGAAAAGTACAATAAATCGGAATAACACGATGAACGATGAATGAACAATGACATGAACTGTGGCACTCTATTAAAATTTGCATTTACACAAGGAGCCATGTTGTCAAATTAAGACTGGCATATAGACATCTGTCACGCAATATTCCAGTAATTAGTTCCAAGTGGACGCAGCCCAGGTCACACAGGATTTCAGCACCTTTATTTAAATATTGCCATTCAGCCAAGTGGCAGACTATATCCCCACCCCCATCTCTGATTAAAACAAAAGTTGAATAAAATGTAATAGCTATTACAGAAAACAAAAGGCCAAGACTCACTTGATCATAAGATATGTGTGAGGGGTCAGGAATGGGGTCACTATATTCTCTTTAAAGCATCTTATGAAAAGCTTTTAAAAGTGTTGCTAAAGTAAAGGTAATGAATTCACTCATTCTGGTCTTGGCCTTTCAACCCAGTGACATGAAGGGGAACAAGAAACTTCTATTAATCAAAGCAAATATAGAGTAATAATCCATTGATGTAGCCGAGGTTGACACTTTCTTACTCTGGTTACCTTTTAAGTTCCGACGCACTGCTGAGGAGTGCAGTGATCCGACAGATTCAGTCAACACTCACATATGGCCTCAGAAGCGCAGGAATCATTTGTTAGGGCTGCTTTTGTACTTCCACGTTTGGGTGAGTTTAACAAAGGTACAGCTCAATTGGCACTCAAGTAATTTCAAAGAAAAAAGTATTTGCTGTTTTGCTGAACGTTACTCTTATTGGTTGTACTTTATGGCAGTTTGTGAGACAACAACTGATACTGCCTCTAGGACTGATCCTGATCTACTAGCCATAGCCAGACTACATTCTATACTGTGGCTCGCAAGGCTAGCAAGGTCTGTGATTTCACTCTCATACGCTGTGGTTCAATTCAGTCGGTTGTTCCTAACAGCCCTCTAGATGTCCTCTCTGGTATTAAACTATGATGTTTTGTACTTTCTGCTGACAGACAACATATAAAGTTTACACTGCACTGTTATAGTAAAAAAAGATGTTGCTGTGTTGGAACTAAAGTGTATGTGTATTCACTGAAGTCAACAGTCACACAAGGATGCATACAAAGTACAGAGCAAGTGATCAAAGCATGCTTTCATCTCTTACAACACCACAAAATCCAGCCTGACCTTGGCTTGGAACATGCGGTGATTACAAAAGCATGGAAAGTTACACAACATTTCCTTTTCTGGCTGACAACACTCGCAAAGACCTGCAACCTTAGAAGTCTGCATTTCCTTAAAGAAGGTTAAAAGCTAATGTCTAAGCTCAAACCAGGACATGATGTATCTAGATGATTCATATGAAGTCCCTTGAAAAAAAATCTTCATCTTCCAGTTCTGTGTTCAATTCGTGCAGTCATTCTGCTGTGGGGCAGAGAAGAGGGGAGATGGTGTGAGTAGACCCTGACAGAAAGCCTTCTCCATGATGCAGAGGATGGCAAACTCTTCTTAAAATATTAATTGCATCTCTACACTGAAAAATGTGATTATGCTTTCAATGACGATAAATACGAGATCAGATGAAAGGGAACGTCAGCAAACTCCCCTGGGTTCGCCACGAAAGGCTACACAATTTACATGCCGTTTGTACTCCAAAATCAATTAAAAATTTACGGCTGCCACAGATTCATTATTCATGCCCACCATCCTTTTTATAAAGAGCTGTCTGCAGGCAGACAAACGACCATGTTGACCAGATGAATGGGCTTATTTTCGGTGGAGGAAATTTGAGATTCTTAATCAATGCACCCCTCAAAATGGATATTGGGAGATGTGACACGACATCTCAAGGCATAACCAAACGAACACAGAGCCAGGATGGCCCTGACTTCCTCAGTCTACCTTCCGTCGCCCCACCCAGAGTCACACGGCAACCCTCTTTTCTGCTCCAATGAATTCCATCAAAGGGAACCTGTCCTTTCGTATTCCCATCCCTTTGCGCGATTGCAAACGGGGGCGGTGGCAGATTGAAAGTAAAACAGATGGGTGTCTGAATATTGATCATTGTTTAGATAGATGAATCTCCTCTCCCATCCCATGTGATTGCAATAGGAATCCTTTGAGCCAGAAGGAGCACGCTTCATTCTGCTTCTGGTGTTGCTCCATTCTCTAGTTGTCTACACAGACTCCTTGGACCTCCAGGGGAATATCTGTAGGGTCTGAACTTTGGAGAGTCAAGTTAGTTCATTCATAACAGTTGAGGTTGCAATTACCTGACATGGAATATACTCAGACATTCCCCTATTAGACCAGTCTGATCTTGGTGTGGTTTTTAAAGCCAGATGAAATGATTTTCACCTGATGTGGGCAACACTGTCAAGTGATGAAATGCATGAAATGATTCGCTCAATCAGCAACCTCTGCAAAGGTATCTGTGAATGTGCTTTATTGCATTTTTATTAGAACTATCAATTTCTCCCTTGCTAGGCTCCTAACAGATGTTGCTGAGGAGATGCTGGCCGTTAATGGGAAGATCAATAGAGGGTGGAATCGCACTCTCCCAGGTTAGAAGATGAGGAGAACGTCTCGGCAGATGGTCCTGGTTTTTCAACACAGCCAGGGGATAGTAAAAGCCACTGGGAGTTCTCTCTTTTTCCCTTTTTTTCCCTCTTTGGCCTATCTTTCCCTCCCTCTCTCTTCCTTAACTCAGGGGAAAAGAGTGTTTGCTGAAGATGTGCAGTAAACAAATACAAACACAAATGCATGTGCAGTATTGTTTCCCATTATTTTCCTTGCTTCCATTATGACCTTATGACTGTGTCTGTTTCTCTTGTTCACTGGCCAAGGGAAACATCCACATCCACACACTTTAATCCCTAAGCATGTGCGAGGGTGTCATGTTATCCCATTTAAGAGCAGGTATGTGCATCATCCGCATGCAACTGTAAAGCATTCCAGTCATATGCTCATATGCTGTAAAAATGCAGGCTTTTGCCCTGCTCTTGCAATAGCAGCCAACCTCCACTTGAGGTCAGTAAACTTCATTTAGGCTAGTATGCCAGAATTCTGCTGTTATAAACTGGCCTTGTACAGTAATCCCACACCTACCATCTATAAGCCTGGGAGCAAGAGAGAGAAACAAATGTAGGCCTGGTTAATTGACTCCATTCACAGGTACAGTATGTGCATTCTGCAGAGGAGAATTCCAACCGTGGTGGATACTTCACTTCTTGCTCTGGCTGAAATGGGTCTAAAGAGTGGGGTGAGAAACTCTTTCATGTTGGTCACTGAGCCATGGGATAGCTGTGGGCCGTGAGATATTTGGGAGGGTTGCATTTCTTCTCTCTCCCTCTCTTCATCTCCTGTTCTTCACATCTGCTTCCAGTTGTAGTTCTCACATGAAGTGCTGCAAATGATCTTACAAACACAAACATACCCACACACACACACTCCCCTCTCTCCCCAGTTGTAGTTCTCACATGAAGTGCTGTAAAAGATCTTACTGCCTTTCAGCCTCCCACCCCGCCACACACACACACACACACACACACATACACACAAACCCAACACCCGCCCCCCCTCCCCTGACAGCCTGCTGTTGTGGCTGGAGCGATGGGGTGGGGTTCCCGGGACAGCACGATCTGTGCCCTATTTTGTGCACCCGGGAAGGTCACCTGATATCCATTCCTTTCAGTGAAACTCCCTCCCTCCCTCCCCGCCTGCCTGCCTTTACTCCCCAGCTCCTGTACATACCTGTGCAGAAGGAGGACCACAGTGCAACCCCAAAGGCATTATTTCATGTCTACGTGACCACCCCTCTCTTCGCCTAACACACACATACACACACCACCCCCTCATTTAACCGCACAGTGAGGTCATTACATTGAAACTCTATCTCTAATGATGCTTTGTCGCTGTTTGGGATGAACATGTTGAATAGCCCGGCACAGAGCTCCGATGTAGCCGTCTCATAAGTCTGTTCCCATGCTATGGAGACGCACAGTACCCCGGGCAACCCCTGAAGCTGTTCTCGGCTTTATCAGTCAAAACTCCCAAAAAGCCCGTTGTGTTTAGTAAGGTGCTCACTTAGGTGTGCACTTTACTTTTCATTGAACTTAGTGATCCACCAGTAAGAACTTATCAAAGGTCTTATATTCTGTCCTGCTCGACATTTTGGCTCTGTTTGTGTGTGTCTGTCAATGTGGCTTTAATTTGTCCAAGTTTCTCTGGTTTGCCTGCACATGCCGTGCAGACGACAGGAAATGTATTCATAGATGGGACAACGTGTTCCCATGAAAAGAGCGCTTACATCTGTCTGTCACACGATGTTGCAGCACCAGCAGCTAAACTTTCGCGATTGCGATTGTGCTCTCCTCCTCCTCATTGCACCATGTGGTGGCCAGGAGGATGCTGCAAGGAGCGGCAGTGGGTGCGAGGGCTTTGACTGCGATGCATCATCTCTGGGCAGTTTGAGAGGCTTTTAACGCGGAGGCGCATCCGCTGGGCCCATGCAAGCGGATGCAGTGATTTATGTGAGCCTGTGAATTACAGTGACTCACAGAGGAAAAGGTGTTAGGGGAAGAATGCGACCTCTGACCTCTCAGCAGAGGATTTACAGTGAAGGTCAAAAGATGAGTAGTTTGTGGAGTGTACTCTGGGAAGAAAGACATAATCTCTCTATCTCTCTACACTATATCACTCTCTCCAACTATAAAGAGACCACCTGAGTTTTTCCTGTCTACCTCGCATGCATTTTTAATGAATACCAAGTAGTGATCGACCTGTGTGCGAGGTTTTGTTGCAATTATTTATCAGACATTTCAGTTTCTTTGTTGTCACTTGGTACACAGTTAATCTTGTATAAAATTGTGTCATCATCTTCAATGCGAATCTAGCACAGATCAATGTCATCTATAAGTTACAATGTCACAAAAGACACTTCTTTTGTAGGTTGCATGGCAATTGAGGTTCACTGGTGTTTTTTTGGGTTTGGGTCATTATCCATAATTTTTTTTTTCTGGTTGAGCACGGCGGGTTAGCAGGGCAACTCCTGATGGGGCGGTTGTTAAAAAAGCCGACCCCCGCAACACTAATGCCAAAACTCTCAGCCAAACTAAAGTAAATACACAGTACATGAGTACAAGTGAAAAAATGGGGTAAACAAACGCACACAACATACAGTATGCATGCATTTGATTTGATGGTGAGCAACTCAAATTTCTGAAATAATAATCAAAGCAGCTAAAAACAACATGAGAGAAGAAGACAAGCCATCTGAGAACTGCAGCCCCATGCACTGGTCCCATCCTGTGGTCACACGAACAGGAAGCGCTGTTATGTCACCTTGCACAGTTAATCCTGAGCTGCAACAGGAGACCATTAGAAGCAGCCAGCAACCGCAGAGCCCAAAGCCCGGCGGTCCACCATTGTACAGTGCCATCAACCCCCCACCCCCATTATTAAAAAGGGTGGGCTGGTCCAGGGGCCTCATGTACAAAGCTTGCGGTCCTCCACACAAACTTCATGGTTGGCGTACGCACATTTCTGGTGCATATTGTCAGTTGCCGGCATATAGAGGCAATGCATCGCAACAACATTATGTGTAGTAGCAGACGAGTCATTGAGCAATATTGCAATATGCAGCTAGTTAAAAGTGAACTTGAACGTATAATGTGACAATGCTGTTAAACTTATAAGCATATAGGGCCTAAATAAAAATATAGCCTACTGCCTATATTGCAGTTTCAAAGAAATGGAGTTTCTTTGTTTATGGACCATGGCAGGCTAATAGATTTCTCTTCACACATTTATTGTGAAATTCGTGACTGCAATATTAATTGATATTGGTGGAGTAGACTTACTATAAGCCAACTATAAGCCACAAGGACAATGACTGTCATCCACTCCACAGCACTATCATGCAGCAGAAGAGCTTGATCAGCTGGAGACTACTCCCTGACATGCACAACAGACAGACTTAGGAAGTCATTTGTACCCAGGGCCATACAACTCTATAATGCTTCACTGAAAGGAAAAGGAGAGTTGGACTTCTCTGCATAGTCTATCTGTACCTGAACACTAATATACACTTCCAAGACATTTTTCTACAATACTGTGTATTGTTGACACTGACTAGGGACCCTAATGGCTACATTAGCCCACATGCACAACTCCTCCTCACACTGTAACTTCATACTTGACCTGCATACTTCATTGATGCATAAACCTGTATATGACTTATACAGACTTATCCTTGCACTTATGCTGTAATTTTATATTACTAGGCTATTTTTATTTTTATCTTATTGTCCATATACTTATACTAGAACTGTCAAATTGCTATGCTGATATTTTTAGTGTCCATTTTACATATGCACATATTTATTGCTGGTAAAAAGACTTTTAACCTTGCACTATTGCACTACTGGACTCATTTGCACAACTACCTTGACACACACCCCATACTTTACCTCAGTACATTCATGCGCATCTCTACCCATAGTATTTGTATTTTATTGTTATTTTTAGTAACTGTAGTATATGTTGTGTGTGATTTTTTTAAGCTGCTGGGACCTAGAATTTCCCTTTGGGGATCAATAAAGTATCTATCTATCTATCTAATTTGACCTCAATTGTTTGTGAAATATTAAAATTGACTAAAAATTTAAAATACAGAGAGAAATACTGCCTACTACTAGCAGGTATAAGAAAGTTCTTCAAATATAGGAAAATGCTTTCAGCCTCCAGACAATTCTGCTGGATCAAATCGGAATCCTCCTCCTTTGCTGGTGGGACCACGCCGACAGTGACCTTGCATAGCTGTCATCCTTTGCTTGAATAAGACGAGCTCCCTGATTGCAGCTCTGCTGCCCGTGTAACCCACGTGGGCAGCTACTTGTCTTTTGATATTGGACCATTTTTAGGTCAACGATAGTTCTATATTTTTCTCCTTCCTGTCTCCATTTGTCTTCTCCTAACAAGGTCATTATTACAGGCCTGTTTATACTAGTAAATTAAAAGTGGAGAAAATTGTCTTCCCCCATCTAGTTAACATATAAATTTGAGGGAGGAAGGAGGGTGGAGTGTAGTGCTCGTGCATGTGCGCTGAATTTCACGGTAATTGGGATGTACAGCGGGAATGTGCGTAAAATCTTGCTTACGCAGATTGATACATCTTCCCAGTTTTTCGCGTACAAAATGATTGGAAACATCTCTGGTCCAATCCCCTGTTGCTTCATGAATTTGCCAGGGGAGGCGGGAATTACGAATATTTTCGTTCTAAGCCTTTTAAATGAGTCTGTAAACAACGTGCTAGCAGTGCTCCTGGGTCACTTTCAGCCGCACAAATTGGCATATGCTTTTATTGAGGCTCAGAGAACAATTTATGATGGTCAAAAAATGTGTTCCATGGGCGCTTTAAACAAAACGATCTTACAACACAGGCAATCATCTATCGGGTATCAGCTATCTACTGGGGTATTGGGTATCAGCTATCTACTCTGCGGCTAATTTTAGACACTAGAAAGCAGCATGACCTCACTTATCACAAAGTCGTATTGGGACAATTACACAATAGCCGTGTTTCCACTGTTGGAACTTGCACTGTTGGCCAACACTGGCCTATTTGAAAATGTGCTAACATAAGTATAATAAAGGCTGCACTCCACCTGGTGGTTATTTGGGTGCATTGCAGCTTCTCCTGGGAAAAAATGTAGCCGTGAGATTACCGCAGGAAACTACAAAAATGTTAGTAACTCCATCGGTATGTGCCTTGATGACGAGATTTTTGCATCCTAACCTCAGACAGATAAGAATGATTGTTAAAAACAAGAGTGATAACACTCATCAAACTTTGTTATTTACACTACTCTTTTTTGTTCATTTGTTTTTACAAATATTTTAATTTTTTGCATTTTTTATTTATTTTCTGTTAATGTTCATTTTACTATTTATTTTCTTAAATGATCATTTTACTTCATATATTTTATATTTCCTCTCCTCTTTTTTTCATCTATTTTGTGCATCTTTTTATTATCAATTTTCTTTTAAATTCTCTTTTAAATTTTTTTTTTTCATCTATTTTATTCATCTTTTTATTATCAATTTTCTTTTAAAATCTCATTAATGTTCATTTTATTATTTATTTTCTTTAATGATCATTTTACTTCATATATTTTATATTTCCTCTCCTTTTTTTTTCATCTATTTTATTCATCTTTGTATTATCAATTTTCTTTTAAATTCTCATTTTTAACACACACGTTTGTTGCCTTGTATTGTATTTTGTTTTGGTCTCTGTACAGCACATTGAGTTGCCACTGTGTATGAAATGCGCTTTATAAATAAAATTGCCTTGCCTTGCCTTGCCTTTAGATTCCCTTTGTGCTGAATTTGTAGAAATATATTTTCATTATTTTGATACACTTTATTATCAGTTCAACTCCCATTAGACTGTTTTGGCTAGATTAGTTTTTACTTGATTAAGATTCAAATAGTATTTTGATCACTTAGAAATAGTGAAATGATTCTGTGAAATGTTTGGTGGAAAGCCACATTATTTTCTGTTTCTTTCCCCAAATGAAAGTCCTCAAGATATTACTAAGGCAGAACAAAGTGCGATGTTGGGTGGACATGCCACTTGTACACTTACAGTTACGCCCTAAGCCAAGTGCTTCGCAATCTACAAGCCCATACAGACGACCTGGCAAGAAGACGGGCAGGCCCCAGTTCAACCACATGTTGGAATGATTAGATGATGTCACCACAGCACAATTTCCCATCAGCACACATGTGAGGGTACTGTGACGTCACAGGCACAGCCAATGCCCACCAGATGGCACCCAGACTGGCAGGGCCAGGAGATTATCTACGCAAACTTGTCCTGCAGGGACAATTTGAGGCCTCTTATTTATGTGACGTGTTAAGAGTTAGGAATGGTTTCCGCATTCCTTTTTCTCTGACAGATATCCCCCTATGTTGAGTGCAGGACACAGAGAGGAGGAGGAGGAGAGGGAGCTCCCAGCCCTACCAGTAATGAAATGAAATTATGACTCACAAAGACAGCTTCATGAGCCAACAAGGCTCTGGTAGTTATAGGTTTGATTAATAAACAACAAAGACAAGATCTGCTTCATCTTCATTTGCTATGAGGTTATGCAGATCTCCCCTTTGAAGAAAACAGATAAGCCAAGTTACCTTAACTGCTCTCACAAAGACACTATGATTGTTTGTGTGTGTGTGTGCATGTATGTGTTGGGGGGGGGGGCAAAAGGGAACGTTTATCTTGGTTTAAGTGGTTCACAACGTGGCAACAGAAAGGCTGTTACCACAACAATGGAAATAAGTAGTAGTGCGTATCCAAATAGCTTAGCATGACTAACGTTCGACACCTATGACCACACAACCCAGGAGGCTAATGCTAAACCTACTGCACAGACTCTTAAGATAGCCTTCCTCACAGCCAGCTATGTAGAAAGCTAATTACTGTCAATCTATCTAAAGTAATTGACTAGACATAGCAAATGTAGCTGTAAACATCACTTATTATCGCCTGTGAGAGTGCAGAGTCCTTATTCTCTTTACTTTTTAAATCTATTAACAGCAAGAGGGTGGAGAAAACGTGGCTTATTTTTTTGAGGACCTGAAAAAAAGCTTCCCCCCCAAAAAAGGCAGGAATGAAAGCATGTGTGAAGCAAAAAAAAAAAAAAAAAAAAAGCAAATGGGCGAGAGAAATCGATGCCTCTCCTCGTCGGTGCTCCACTGGGGATTTGTGCTGAGTGATGTGAAGAGGACCCCTGCTGAGCAAACCTGCGAGCTTTGACTCCATATTAAACTGCTCCATCAACGGGCCGCATGTTCGACAAAAAAGCCCCTTATGAGATAATTACTGGGGATGAACAAACACCAGCTTAATGAGAAGAAAGAGAAACAGATCAGTTTCTTTTCTGTTTTTTCCCCTCTCCTCGCCATGCTTCAAAAACCACATTACTCTCAGGCTGGTTATTGATAAAAGAAAAAGAGCTAGAAATTCAGCTCATTGCTTCAAATGCAGGTTTATGATGTATGCGAATGCCAGTTAGTGGACATATATTTATTTCCTTCAGCAAATTACAGCTAATCCACACAATGCAGCCACACACAAACACACAACTAAACTAATGACTCCAAATTGTGTTAATTGTGCTGACTGCTGATTATAACCATGTGGCCTTGATCAAAGTTGTGGTTCAGATTCACACCAAGGCCATGATAAAACATGATAAAGTAGATGGACTCTATGTAAAATAGCTTGTAAATACTTTAAATAGTTGCAGAAGCATACAAGTCATTACAAGTATGCAAGTGGCATTATTGGGCTCTAATGAATGAATGTAGGCTACTGAACTGCACGACACGAGGCTTAGTACCAGTGTAGTGTGGTGAACTGTAGCTTATCTGAGCCCAGTAGCATGTGGGAACCAGGGGCAGTTGTCCCATTCCTCTTGGGCTGCGGCGTGCATGACGCAAACCTTGTCCTTCACAAGACCAAGCAACAGGAGGCCCCCCCCCAAAACATGAGCTTTCCCACAGTTATGGACACACAAAGAGTGGGGGGAGGGAGAAAGAGAGAGAGAGAGAGTGAATATAAACAAAACTTCAAAAGTGTGTGGGAAAGAAAGAAACTTGAAACTGTCGTGTTTTGGAATGATCTCAAGGCACCCACATGCCCATTGACACCTGGATGGAGTAATTATTAATCTTGCCTGCATAAGGGTGAGTATTGCTTTTAAAAGCTAAATTCTCCATCATCATCATCTTTATCATTGTCTTTGTTTGACAGACAAATGGTTCAGTAAGAATACACATATTATATACAACATAAAGTCACAGACAACATAACATAGACCAGACAAACACATGAATAAAAAGACGTTTATTTTATTTTTTTTCCTGAATATTTAGGAAACTATCAGAATAGATCAGCATTAGAACTAATTTAGTATATACTATGATCAATAGGGAGGCTGTCAAAAACAATTGAAAGCCAATTAGAGATCTGTAAACCGAGAAAGGGACTGTCACATCACAACGCTCCATTACATCCAAAAAAATCTGTTTGGAGTTTTCAAAAGGTACAGGTTTTTAGTGACTGAAACCTCTGTCTATGTGCAACTACTAGGTGCAACTGCATAAACAAATACATTTTTACCAATATATGTAAACAAGGTGCTAGAGATGCTAAAAGCTACTGCTAACAGAAAACTGTTGAAAAAAAGAGAGAAAGGCCATTCATTCCAACCATTCTGCCACCTCTCTAAGAAAAAACTACTCCCATTAATTGTGGTCTGTGGTAAACTTTAACACACCTGAAAACTTAATTATTCCTTTGTGAACATAAATGAGCTGTTTCATCCTGCTCCCCACAACCCCACTTCACACATACACAGTCTCTCTCCTCATAATCATATTTCTAAAATGAAATATAGTAAGAATTGGAGGGCTATGAATTTTCCTGCTGGCGTTTGTCTTTTTTCTTTTAAAAGTTTACTGTAGAACATTGTAGAACAAAGCATGGACTGTTATTTGCTATTTGCCATGATCCTAAAAAAAGAGAAGGACAGTTTCATGGCAGTCAAAGTGGAGAATTTAACGTTTTTACATACTGGACAGAAATACAAAGCTTTTCCGACAATTTTTCATGCCGTCCACATCAAAGCCAAGATCAAATCTACCATGAAGCCCTGATGCACTCAAATGAGCAGAAACGATAGTCCAGACCACATTGAAATGCCACAGAGCGCAAAGCTCATTTAGCTGACACCAAAGCCTCAAATATACAAGTTAGTTATTCATTTGGAACGCGAAACAAAGCTTTGGCCTGTCAGCCGCGAGTATGCTTCATTCTAAGTCCACCACTGAGAAACAATCTCCTTCACGCAAGTATGGAGCATGTATAAATATGAAAGATTGCTATGGATTGTGGTGGGGATTATTCATCACAGACAATGCATACTTGTCTGTGTTAGTGTGGAAAAAAGGGAATGACTATTCATGTGTTGATTTATTAGGTTATTTGATCTTTTTTGCCAATATGGGGTGGTATATAGATATCAAAAGTGGGTCTTTTTTAAGATTGTGCTGGGTAAGCACAACCATGGTGGAGGCTGCGAGTCTCGAGTGCGGTGCAGTGGAATCATATCCCCCTCTCAGTCCCCCACAGCAGAAGGGAAAACTGCAGAAAGTAGTTATTCCAGAAGAGGATCTCTCGTTGCTAACGGCTAACCCTTTCATCTTTTTTTGTTCCCACCAAAATACTCATGAAGCAAACTTGGGATCTATTTAATGTTAACCTAACATTAGAAGAGGACTAATCCGATTGCTTCCAAACCCAAATTCCAGGAAAGATGAGGCTGATTATTTGAATGAGACCCAATGGGCAGTGGGGGTGTATCTGTATCTGTGCCCTGTGGTTTAAAACACTGACCAGAGAGATTTCAGGCAACTAGCAGTTAGAATGGCCCTCCGCCATATTAAATGTTAATCGCAAACGCTACAAACTGGGTTTCAGCTAAAACAAATGCCAGTGTGTAACTTGGCACCAAGTGAGGAGTCTGTTTGTTTAGTTCAATTCATCGCTCACGTTCCACTCTAAGAACATAACAAGAAAGTTGTGAAGTAGAAAAAGGAACAAAAAGACAGGCAGAAAAAGAGAACAAGGGGAAGAGGAAGAGAAAGAAAGCAGTTGCCTTTTCATCGCGTTTGAGGCTGAATGTATTCGCTGTTCAGTCGTCAACAGATGACTTACTGGCAGGTCATGCAAGAGAAGGCTGTTTTTTTCCCATGCCGGCTCCACTAGTAAAAATAGGCCGATCAAGTGCAGTGATCAAAGGCCAGTATGAAGCGTTGCTCTTAGTCATGAAAGGGGAGAGTGGCGTCTATTCACCTCTTTACCAGAAGGGAACCCTACACTTCCTGTTGTTGCCGGATAGGCCAATGACTTAAAGCCCCAGGGTCCCCATGTTCACAATAATGGGAAAATTATAAGTGATATCGTGCCCTACATGTGATATTTTTACTTTATTTATTTATTTTTTTATTTAATGACTCCGTCGACCAGCTCCAACAACTCTTTCAGACTCTTTATGCATTCCAACAATACCCAAGAACTTCAAAGGCATGCCTATTTAATGTTCTTCCCCTTGCCACTCTCTCCGTCATATCTCTTTCTCCCTCTCTCTCTCTTTCTCTCCCCAGTGTTATGAAAGCATATCTATCTCACTTAGCCATTTCCCACTTGTTAGGTCTTTGTCACAGTGCTGTCGTCACTGCCAGTTAGTGTCCAGTAGCCCATTACAGAGGTCGCCCAGCCTGGACTAGACTGTGTGTGTGTGTGTGTGTGTGTGTGTGTGTGTGAGAAAGACAGAGAGGGAGAAAGAGACCAGAACACCACCAGAGCATGTTTTCCCCTGCCGGTGCTGGTTCTCTCAGGCTAATGAACTGGTGAAAGCCATGCTGAACCCCCACCCCCTTTGTAATGTGAACGGAGCGCAATCAAAAACACACGCCGGCCTTTCCATGGCCCGACGCTGCCCCTGCTCCACGGAGGGCTCAGTCAGAGTAGCGTTTCGCTCCTAATCAACTTGGGTTATTTATGGGAGGGGGGAGCTGACGGACCTTCGTTCTCTGTCCAACTGAAGTTGATTTTTCGGCATGGATACAAAGCACTGTCACACAACCTTGGTCTTTCATTCTCTGCATCACGGGCAGCACACAGCACACCCTCCAAACATCTCTCCAACTAGCTTCAGAACCGGGCCCCACACTATTTGTACTCAAGCGTGTTTCTGTAAATATTTTATACAGCTTTGGCAACATTATCCATGTATCTGATGACTTCACAACAGCAACCAGATGTCCTTTGAAGTTCACTGATCCCACTTTGTAGCTGACAACAAATAACATGCACTTTTATTACACGGTAAACATTTGATGCTTTCACATTTTTTCCCTCGCTAATCCTTTCAAGTTTTTTTTCCTTCACAGAAGAGAGAGAGAGAGAGTGAGAGAGAGAGACAGGGAGAGGGGGAGGAAAGGAAGGAAGGAAGGAAGAGAGAAAGACGGGGAGAGAGAAACTTCTGCTCCCATCTTTTCTGTCTAATCCCAAAGGAAAGGGACTCGGTTAGCCGCCTATTTTAAAAAGTTGGATTCTGAAATAGCCAGAACCACATCTAAGGAAAGTACAGAGAATTAACAAGATGCGGACTTGGGGCATGAAAGGCAAGGCTAAAAAAAAAATCATATTATTTGACACAGAGACACAGACGAGTAATCCTGTAACACAAGTCATCCGCAGGCGATGGAACTCTCTCCAGAGCAACTTTTTTGAAGGGCAAAGTGAGAAAAACAAGCAAACACACGCACACACACACAAAGAGTCTCTTTTTAAACACATGCAGGCTCCACTGTCTCGGCAGGCCTCACTGTTTTGTCTCGGTGGCTTTGAGTGAGCTCGCCGCTCGACCCCCTCCGCTTCGCCCCCTCCCCTCGTTTAGAGGGCCTGTGGGGAGCGGGAGTGGGGTTTGGGGGGTGGGGTGGTGATGACAACTGCCTGGAACGTGTGGAGTCAGACGGGTGTGTTTAAGGCTGGTGATTAAACACCCCCCTCCCCCACCCATCCTCATGTGGCAGTGGCTCGGACATCAGAGAGGAGGCACGGGCCACCGCCACCCTGCCTAGAAACTAAGGACAATACCATGGCTGTGTGTGACATGCAGCTGCATCCTTCCAACAAAGGCGCCATTGAACTTAGTTTATTCATTGCTCCCCCCCCCCCCTTCACCCCCATCACCTCAACCCACACACCATGGCGTCCTCTGTTAAAACCAAAGATTGGGCGGCATGAAAAAGATCGTGCCAGCTGTTTGTTCCATGCCGACTTTTTGGAGTCGGCGCAGGCGTCAAGAGTGGCGTGCGGAGGTCGAACTGCGCCTGGCACCGGGGTGGGCCGAGAGTCACCATACGCGCCGCCTGGCAGGGTCCGCAGTACCGACCGCTCTGGCCACCAATCAAAGGAGCCACAGAGGCCTTCCGCGCTGGCACTGGTTCTCCCATTGTTCCTGACTGGCACAAAAAAAGTCGTCCTCCTGTTATTTTGTTGCTGGTGGAAGAGGGAGCAGGGAGGGATTAATGTACCTGCATGAGCTGGCAGCATCCATGTTAAAAAAAAGAATCATGAAGGAATAATAATGTTTAAAGGGATTACAAAGTTAGTGGCAGCATTGCGGGGCACTAGTGGACGTGAAGAAGTGGAGAAGAAGTGGAAGAGGTGTGGGCAGCAGACTGAAAGTGTGTGTGTGTGTGAGCCAGGGGAATGGTGGAGACAGGTGGGCAGGTGGTGAGGCTTCACGTCGGCCTCTGATGGTGTGGCTGATAAAGCCCAACCCGGAGGAGGTGCGGGTGGAGTTGGAGCTGGAGGTGCGTGTGGGTAGATGAGAAGACAGGAGAGGAGGGGAGGCGAGGGAATAAATAAAATAAACGGGCCTGAATAAATCAGGGTTTGGGGGGCCTTATCAAAGCTGAACTGAAGAGGCTCCAAGGCCTGGAGATAAGAGGGAGGGAAGCGCTTCAGAAAGACAGCAAGCCATTAAGTTTACATAAGTCTCACCCTGGCCAAACTGTCCAGATGCTATCTAAATCATGCTGAGACACACACACACACACACACACCACCACCACCATACACACACATACCCTTGGATCATCATCAGCAGCCTCCATTACCCCAATGGAATACTTCTTTGATTTATAAAGCAAGTGTGTGGCGCTTTTCTTTTTTCCTCACGTATCTGATGCCACCGCAGCATTGTACCAGCATGCCGACCTGGTGGAATTCAGGAGCTGTAGTTCTGTATTTAGTCTTCCAAAATCATCATGGATCCCCGTTTGTTGACTTTGTGTACAGTATGTCTGTGTGTGTGTTAGTTGTTTATGTGTGTGTGTGTGTGTGTACGAATGGAATAGATTGATTTGTACTCTGGCCGAATGAGGACAGCCATTGTCACCATTTAAACATCTTGTTAGGGCAGTCTCCGTGTCTTGTCTTGAAACTATTTGTCCTCATTGATTTCAGTTTGCCGACTGATCCAAAAATCAATACGGCAGTGTTTGCCGCTTCTCCTGGCATTGCCGGACGATTGTGGGCACCCGTGAATGAGGATTTGTACTCGGTGACTGTCGCAGAGGATGAAGGCAAGACAAAAGAGATAGCTTTAATTACTGTCTGGATCCCGCGTCTGCTGCGTCTCTTGTCGCCAATTAGGAGTGTTTAGACTGGAGGACTTTGAAGTTGTGCACTCGCACTCACCCCGCTAGGCTCAAAGACTCACTGGCCTGGCCCAGCCTGTCCTCGCTAGGGGTGTGACAGAGTGCGTATCTGTGTGTGTGTGTAGGAGGGGGTGGTGCTTTATCTTCAGGTCTTTCAGAGAGCCGAGGCATCAACCATGGGCCTACTGTAAGCGGCACTAAATCTCTGAACATGGAGTTTTCATTTTCTAACCAACTGAGAGGCACAATAAAAGCTTCTTGAGTCTAAGTCTATGGGGTTTTGGTTTACCAATCTTTGTGTCTGGAAACAGGTGGCTACTGTGACACATTACTGGAGAAGCAAAGCAATGTTTGGATTGCGAAATAGCAATCAGAGCATAGAATTGTTTCTAGGATAACATCTAAGTATTCTATGCATATAAAACCAGTACTGAAGTAATTAAGAATGTTTGCCAAGAATGTCGCCAAAGAAATGGGTCGAACTCAAGAACGTCAGCACCAGAGTATCTGAAAGTGGATGAATGCAAAAATCTCAACAAACAGCAAGCTAAAGTTAAGGTTAAAATAGATTGCACTTCATTATAATATACTGAAAGATTCTAACCACCAAACTCACTGAGGCTTTGGATCTCTGTAATGATAAATGAATGAAAATACTTCAACGGATTTGAAATTAAAGTGATATAGTATAGTTTGGTGCCTTTGTTGCAGATTGATTTAGATTAATCCGTGCACACAAGCTTGCACTCGGACAGAAAGACAAATGGGTGAACGTCAGCTGATGGTGGAATAGCACAGCCCAGACTCTACACTACACTTGCAGTGAGAATCTCTCCAGACAGACAAGGAAGAGGAGCATTGCAAGTATAGGCCACCATCTGGTGGACAAACTGGCACACTAAAACACTGTCTCCCATACTACAGGAATACAAATCTTGCAAAACAGCCCTACTGGTATGCATTAATCAAGTGATTGCAATGAGGAGAAATCCACACTTTATTGTTGTGCTGCTAAAGATCTAACCCACGCACAGAGCATTTTCATCTGGTGTAACATAATCAGTCTTTTAAAAATATTTTCATTTCATTATTATATTTTTCTCTTTTATTTTTTTTAGGTAGAAGATGAAAGAGTCTACAAACATGAAAAACAGGATTGGTGTCGAATTGAGTCAGAAAAGCACATCACAAAACACCCCCCTCCCCCAACCCATCCTCGTGGAAAACTAAAGCAAAGTAACAATGCCCTGCCTCCTCTCAAAAGTAAATTATGCAGAGGAAAGTAGATGAAAAAAAAAACAACAACACTCGTTTCCCCCATGTGATTAAAAGAAAACTAAAGAAGAAATTAATTTTGTATGACTGCACACATTCACACTCATTGACTACTGAAGATGCTTAGCATCTAACTCTTTATGTCAATCAGATGTAAAGACAGTGGTCATTCACTGTTTGGTGAGGCTAGGGCAAGGAGGAACAGTGAACTCAGCATAAAGGCCCTGAACCAGGGACATAGCCTACTAAAATTGTACCTGGTAGCAGGTATAACCTTGCCTGACAACTTTGTGCTAAGCGTCTGAGCCCCAGCCATAGGCATTTGTTCGCTTGACGGTGGGCGGGATATTATCTTCTTCAACCAATCGCTACTGCTTGGTCGTGACGTATGCTATGCGCCGGAACCAGGGGGTCAGGATTTGTGAGGTTAGCTTCAGCCAATTAGCATGCCACTTCCTTGTCGCCATTTTCCATAAATTACATTGAATCCGGTACCATTTTCCAAATGCTGATTGGTGGGTGACCAAAACTCGGCTCATGCACGAGTTTAGTGTTTGGCACGAGCTCCATCGTGTGTGCATGTTGATAATAATTTATTCATAGTAGATGCCTATCAAGAGACGCCCATTGGATTTAGACCCAAGTTCAAGACAAACAGCACGTTAAAAACAAACCACACATAATATGCGCTCTCAAAAAACTTCGCAAACAGCACCAGAAAAAGGTAAATTAAGCCAACAAATCATATTAACACACACATTTGGGGTGGGCATTAAGTTCATGGGAGTGCTGCTAAAGACAGGACAAGAAAACAATGCGCGTTCACAAACGAAGTAAACATCCAATGTGTAACATCCAAAGTACCATGTAAACGGCCAATTCCTGTCATCCATATAGCTTACTCCTCAACCTTACGTAAATCAGTAATGCATTATATAATTGGCCAAGTAAAATGGTACCGGAAACAGGCTTCACGAAACTCCATTTTAAATTATGAAAAAATCGTTCAATTTGGCTGAATTCCCTAGCCTAGCATTTCTCATTGAAATAAATGGGGGCGGGACTTGGTCACTTTCTCCAGATTTTATAATACCTCCATGGCCGGAACACACCTAGCGGTATCATTGTAGTATACTTGATAGGCCCGCCAAACACTGCCGGAACGATAAGAACGAACTATATTTTACGGTTCAGGAATGATATGTTGGTGGCGGAATGCAAGAATTGCTATGCTTATATTTGTTATTGCCCATTTTACATATGCACATATTTATTGCTGGTCACTAGACTTTTAACCTTGCACTTGACTCATTTACACTACTACCTCCCACTACTACCTACACACACCTCATACTGGACCACAGTACATTCATGCTGCCCTACAAAGCCAAAGAGCAGTAAGTGCAAAAACACCAAACTGAGAAAAACAGCTTTTTTTGTTTTTCTCTCATCAAGCAAAAACATCAAATTATATTCAACAACAAAGGGTATGATTACATTTACATTTACATTTACATTTATGCATTTAGCAGACGCTTTTATCCAAAGCGACTTACAAAACGAGGATAACAATCAAGCTACATAGCAGAAACCTTAAGGAGCATAGTGCTAGGGGATAGTGCTTCAGTTCATTTTAGTGCTAGGATAGAAAATGTTCTCTGAATAGCTGGGTCTTTAAGAGCTTTTTGAAGGCCTCCAGAGATGGCCCTGTTCTGATTGTTTTTGGTAGGTCATTCCACCAGCGTGGGACGACACATGAGAAGAGTCTGGATTGCCTTGGGCGAGGTGCCGGGACTGCCAGTCGACAGTCATTGGAGGACCGGAGTTGTTGGGGGGTAGCCTGAGCATTTATGAGAGCGCTTAGATAAAAAGGGGCACTTTGTAAGTTAGCATCAGTGATTTGAATTTGATGCAAGCCGCCAGAGGCAACCAGTGGAGCTCGATTAGCAGAGGGGTGACATGCGTCCTCTTCGGCTGATTGAGGATGAGACGCGCCGCAGCATTTTGGATCATCTGAAGTGGCTTGACGGCACAGGCAGGAAGTCCTGCCAGAAGGGCATTGCAGTAGTCAAGGCGTGAGAGGACCATAGTTTGAACCAGCAATTGGGAGGCTTGTTGAGTTAGGTATGGTCTGATCTTTTTGATATTGAATAGTGCGAAGCGGCAGGCCCGGGCAACAGAAGCAACATGGTCATTGAAGGTTAGCTGGTCGTCAATCGTAACACCTAGGTTCCTGGCTACCCGTGAAGGAGCAAGAGACAAGGAGCCAGAGTTGATGCAAATGTTGTGGTGAAAAGTTGGTTTAGCTGGGAGGACCAGCAGCTCGGTTTTTGAGAGGTTCAGCTGGAGATGATGGTCTTGCATCCATGCAGAGATGTCAGAGAGGCAATCCGAGATTCGCGTTTGGATGGTTGGGTCATCGGGTGAGAATGACAGATAGAGCTGGGTATCATCGGCATAGCAGTGGTAGGAGAAGCCGTGCTGGCGGATGATTTGGCCCAAGGAAGTGGTATAGATGGAGAAAAGAAGGGGACCCAACACAGATCCTTGGGGTACTCCAGTAGCAAGGTGGTGAGGCGCAGAGGTGTGTCCTAGCCAGGACACTTTGAACAGTCGCCCAGTGAGGTAGGATTCGAACCAGCAGTATGCATCACCCTTGATGCCCATGTTTGACAGTATAGACAATAGAATACTGTGGTTTACCGTATCAAACGCAGCTGACAGGTCAAGCAGGATGAGTACAGATGACCTTGATTCCGCTCTGGCTTCTTTTAAGGCTTCAACCACAGATAGTAGAGCTGTTTCAGTGGAGTGGCCGCTCTTAAAGCCAGATTGGTTGTGGTCGAGTAGATTCTGTTGGTTCAAGAATTCAGTAACCTGTTTGAATACCGCCCTTTCAATAGTTTTTGCAAGGAACGGAAAGAGAGAGACCGGCCTGTAGTTTCCCACCTGGTCGGGAGCAAGAGAGGGTTTCTTGAGTAGAGGTGTTACCTGAGCATGCTTGAATGCAGAAGGGAAGATTCCTGTTGATAGTGAAGCGTTGATCACATGTGTGATAGCTGGTGTGATAGTTGGAGCTATGGATTGCAAGAGGTTGGTTGGAATCGGGTCCAGAGGGCACGTTGTAGGACGGCTGCAAGTGAGAAGTTTAGACACATCCATTTCGGTGAGGGGTTTGAATGAAGCAAATGTCGCGGCAGGACTATTGTAATCGGAGGTGCTGCCGTTAGTATACGGTCCAGTTGTAGCCTTTGCAGTTGGTTCAGAGAACTGCCTACTGATGGCAGCTACTTTGTCGTTGAAGAAAGAAGCAAAAGAATCAGCTGTCAGATTGGTAGCAGGAGGTGGTGGTGGGGGGTTGAGTAAAGTTTTGAAGGTTGAGAATAGTCTCCTGGTTTCCATGGCGTTTTGAATTTTGTCATTATAGAAAGCCTTCTTTGCAGCAGTGACATCAGATGAGAAGGAAGAGAGCAGTGCCTGGAACCTGTTTAAGTCAGAAAGATTTCTTGATTTGCGCCATTGCCTTTCAGCAGCTCTGAGGTTTGTACGCTGTCGACGGATGGAGTCATCAAGCCAAGGATGCGGTTGGGAGGGCCGAGCCGGTTTGGTGGATAGGGGACATAGCCTATCAAGACACATCCTCAGGGTAGAGCACAGAGACTCAGTGGCATCATTGACCTCAAGTGAGGAGAATGTACATGCTGGTGGAAGAGCAGAGGCGGCAAGAGAAGCAAAGCGAGAGGGAGAGAGATTGCGGCGGAACGATACCAGAGGAGAGGTGGTCCGAGATACTACTGGGAGGCGTAAGCTGAACTGAATGAAGTAGTGGTCCGAGAGGTGCAGAGGTGTTATGGTCAGGGATTCCGTAGAGCAGTTGCGGACAAGTACAAGATCCAGTACCTTGCCTGCTTTGTGAGTTGGAGGACTATGAACCAGTTGTAGATCAAAGGAATGGATGAGTGAGAGGAAGTCAGAAGAGCTTTTGCTATGCTCAGAGCCCCTGCTCGGTAGACACGCACAGGTTGACACGTATGTCTTTACCCTCAAATGTCTTCACAAGAGAAGGGCTGAACACAAGGGCTGGCGCTCCAAGAAAGATCACTATGGATATGCAAGTCAGTTGCTAATTGCACCGCTGAGACCACCCACCAAGAGACCAGACAAAGAAAAGGCCTAGCAGTGGGAGGAGCTGGTGATTTTCAGTCCAGAGTTTCTGCTTACCTGCTAATTGCCCAATTGTGAGTTTCTGTCAGCTGATGAGTGTCCTTCAGCTGAATTAAAAGGCCAAAGTGAGCTGAATGTTATCCATTTAGTTTTTTTTACATTTTTGCCAAATTTGGTAGTTTTATAGGCTATACTGCGATTTGCCTTTGCATTACTGTTTATTCCTACGGGGGCATACAATAACATATTGCAGTAAGTGTGGCAAGTAACCATAATCACTCAGTTTTTATATTAATTCAGGAGGCACTCACAACATTTTCAGTAAATATATGCTGCTTGATGCCTCACCAGTGGCACAAGTCAATATTTTATAAACATGTATGTAAAAAAGGAGCAAAATCAATTTATTTGTCAAAATATGAGTTAATTATCAAGACTGTTACCATTATGTCATATAATCTGATGTAATATAATATAATATAATCTGTCTACCCCTGATTTTTTTTTATTTTGTGACTCCTACCTCCTTGCCATTCCAGTCATATTTATATATGAAAAAAAAACACAACAGTTATTAGATTCATACATTTTAATTATATCACAACAGATTTTATGTGAAGCATTATTCAACGTATTGCTTTCACCAAACAGCTACTAAACATTTAATGTTAAAATCATGTCTTACTATTCACTCGTCAGTCACTATCATCAAAAGTTGTTGAACAACGTGTGTGTGTATGTGTGTGTGTGTGTGTGTAAATGAGTGGCGTGATATCAGGAGAGATCTGACTACGCAAAAAATATTAATATTCAGAGTAACTGAATCCCTAAACAATATACTTATTGCTTTTAACGAACAGCTAATGAACATTTAATTTATGTCTTACTGGATACCAATCACTTAAAAAAGAATAACAACTTTTGGAGTAACCTGGCAGTCACTATTAATGTCAAAATGTGATAAACAAAACACATTAAAGTTCATAATCCTGGCCTAAAATGTTCATATGAGACTTAGTGGTCAAGACAGACACACCCGCTAAAACACACACACACACACACGCGCGCTTAGCGATTAGCCTGTAGCGTGCATGGCACATTAATCTCTAGACTCACACTATGACCGTAAAGTTAAAATAATGTAAAGTCAAATAACAAATCAAAAATCAAAACATTAAGACTTACTTAAGGTCATTTTAGTCATTTCTCTAGGGTTTTTCCCAAGGTAGGCTATGCTTATGATCACTATGCTGAAACAATGATATGCTGGCTAGCTAGAAAGAGCCACATCAACAAAACTGACAAAAAAGGGCCTTATAGGTTTGAAAATTACCACTTTTGGAATCTTTGTTGTTAGTGGCAAGTTTTACCAGCATTCTTCCACGTGAAAGTGAAGACATTTTACAGTGTCTTGTCTTCTTTGATGTGGGTGTTAAAAGCAAGATTCCCTCATGCCACTAAGTTGGCATCAATGACAAAAACTGCAGCATTATAGTAAAACCAAGGCAGACTGCAGTTAAGGGCAAGTAGAACCAAGGCAGACTGCAGTAAGGGCAAGTAGAACCAAAGCAGTCTGCAGTAAGGGCACATGCTACACTCTGCCTTGGTTTTACTCTACTTTTCTATACAAACTGCAAACAAAAAATGTTAATATTTATAGGAAATAAATAAATTATCAATATGATTTTTTTTACAGATTGTAGAGCTGATCCTGCACTTCTGATTTGTGCAAAAAAAATTTTTTTGGAAAAAATGCACATACTGCTCTTTGCCTGTGTAGGGCAGCATGCGCATCTCTACCCTTACTATTGGTATTCTGTTGTTCTTTTTAGTAATGTTGATCTAGTCATGTTGTTTTGTTGATCAGCTTCTTATCATCCTGTGTACACTGTAGTATATGTTGTGTGTGATTTTTTTTAAGCTGCTGGGACCTTGAATTTAGTATCTATCTATTGAGGGCATATTCTGCAGTGCTATCACAGTGTGGTAGGGTAAGTGCTCTGTTGAAGAACAAAAGGCCTTACAACCGGCCCGGAGGATATTGAGGATGGCTGAGAAGATCACTAGGACCTCTCTTCCTTTCTTCACTGATATCACCCATTGTCTGCGCACAGCCACAAGCATGGTTAAAGACCTTACAGTACACACACTACTCATCCCATGCACTCTTCTGCTGCGGCATGCTATATTTTCTACCTCCACCTCACTGTGGCATTTCCTTCAAAAACAATCAGTGCTCTGTTACAAGTCCACTACTGTATGTCCTGTACTTTGTTGCTGGTCCTGTTTCTTGTCTAATCTTCAAATAGGCTTTTTATGTAGACAGTTTTATGCAAAAGTTTGGCACCTCTTGATAAATAATCATATTTTTAGCAGTTTTTAATTGAAAAGATGTATACACAGTCTCTTGAGGAAATGGAACAAATGCACAACATTATCATGGGAATATCAGCCACAGCAACACCATGGGCTTTTTGACAGCTACACAGGAACAGATTCAAAAAAGAACAACACCCACTGGAGACAAAGGAATGGCCATTTTACTTAGCAAAGAAAATAAGAAAAAAATACACTTACAGACACTCTTTTTAGAGTCTCAGTTTAGTAGGTTTTGTAAAGTATGTGAGTGTCTGTAGTAAGTTTTCAGTTCCTGCTTTTACTGAGGAGAATACTCAACCCACCTACATAGCTACTTCCACAATTCCAACTTTCGGACATTCCAGAACTCCAACTTATCCCTCCCTTTTTTGGGAGAACCACCCGGAATGGAGCTGTGCCCTTTGACCCCTGGCTGCAAGTAGATGCAATGGCACCAACCACATGGCACCAATGTGGTTCTCCATTCAGGGCTGCAAGTGTCCCTTGTGGCTACGGGTGGTCCAGGCCCACTGTCTTTCATCCCTGTGACTGACCCCTGTGCTTCACACCTGCAGAAACCCATCATACTATATGTAGCCAGCCAGCAGCCCTTCATGTGGGTGAGTGGTGAAGGCCTTAGTCATTAGAATTATAATCAGGTTTTATTTGCCTGGTATACTTGCATACACAAGGAATTTGCCTTTGGTATGTGTTAACCCTCTAGACAAACAAGAAGGACATCCATTAATGTACATTCAGAGGAAAGAAGTAGACACAATGTGCAACAAGACAATAAACAATAGACAATATACATAAGACACCTATCAACATTGTATACATCCTCTCCTCTTGGATTAAAGATGGTGAAACCTTTAAAAATGATGCAGAAATGTCAATGAGTTCTGCAGTCCTCCAGGGAGAAAGGTGCAAGTAATAAACTGTACAAGAATGTTGGGCCTTTTAATCCATACCTACAAGCACCCTTGGTAACAATGGATGCCACCATAGTTACGCTGTGGCCTTTTATCCAGTGGCAGTTCTAAGCCAGGAATTGAGAAACTAATAAGACCCTCTCTGGTGGCACGGCTTCTAACCCACCAGGAGCAGCAGGAGACTAAGACTGAAAAGGTGGATTAGGCCCCATGAAGTGCCTACAGCTAAACCCCCAAATAGGACTCTCTTCAGCACAGGACAACTAGCTGAAGGCCAGGATTCAAGACTTGTATTTGACTGCCAGTGAGTATTACATCCCCTGTGTTGTCCTTCGAGACCAGGTTATTTCACAATGTATTTAGGGAACAAAAAGCAAGCCCATCAAGGGGAGATGCCTATGATTTGAGACAAAAAAATCACCTCATGCATGTAGGGCACCACAATTGTTATTCCACAATCCAATACCTGTATCCATTTATACATCCTGAGTGGTCATCAAACACCATTTCACATCATTTAGCAGTGCCAATCGGGCCCTGAAAAAGTATTTAGGTAGCTAGACAGCTAGGTGTGCACAAAACCACATACAGTAGTTTTGATTCAAATCAAATACATTTGTGAGACAGGCAGCCTTGGTGCTTTTTCAGAGCCGTTTTTTCCATTCTTAAACTATGCCATATTTTACAAAAAAAATACAAAAATATAGACTAGCTATGGGTTACTGACAACTGCTCAATTCAAACTTTCCTGAATGTATTTCTGAAGGACTGGAGACGCTAGAACTTAAAGAAGAGCATAAATAAAAACAATATACTATTCTAATTCCAGTGTATTTCAGTACTGTATCGGCTATGACAGTAGACGACAACAATGCATCATGTATAATGCAAATCTAAACTCAAGACACAGGTTGCTTTGCTCTCTGGACTAGACCCCCTATAGTGGCCACTGCCGTTCTCGTTTCTCCTGTTGCTAGTCGGCATGTTTCCATTACCGTTTCAGCATTAAAACATTTCACACTTAACTTTGACAGATTGTCAATTAAAAAATGGTAGGCAGATACTGTATGTAGACAACGTAGCATATGGAACAGTTAAACAGCAAATTTTATTGGGAGAATGAAGAGAACATGGCAATGAGAAATTGGCAACGGCAACATTTTGTTAGTCATGAACTGGATTATGTCCGGCTGTTTCTCTGTAGAGGCTATTTACTGGCACATTTTGATCTCTGATGGAAGGGACCCAGATTTCAGGGCATATGTTGTCTTGCCTGGTTCTGAAGATAGACAGACAAACAGATAAATATTTTAATTATAGATACTGTTTTTTTTTATTTTTTTTTTTACCATGCTTAATCTTTTTGTATAAATTTGAATAATAACTTTATATGATGAGATGTCCCTGATGGAAAAGTTAAAACACATGCGCAAATGCTTAAGTAGACGTAAAAGTACTTTTACCCTCAAAACACTCTGGAATAGTCAGAGTTCCATTGATGCATTGGGTTGCCACTGGATATCCACATTGTTTCTCCTTGTTCATACAATACACCACCACATACTCGTTGTGAAGCAGCCTATTGGGCTTAAAGTCCTCAATCCATATCTTTTTGGCATTGTAGAAGATGCGTCCTCTCTTGATGTTAATGGTACACGGAGCTGCAGACAATTTAGAAGAACATTAGTTTTCGTGAGTCTATATCACCCCACAGTCTGATATGAGTATGGTCTATGGCAATAATACTTTTTCACTCTAAGTACATTAGTCTATAACAATGAAACAATTTAATTACTTAAGCTATTCAACTATTTGGCTGTTTTGCCACTCCAACTGTGTACCCACTCCAGTCACCATCATACATACAAGCATCCTAGCTATCAGTATCATAATGCAACTGTTTGCTCAACATAAAGCAACTGCAGAGTGCATTTGGATGCAAATATAATTCCCTGGGATTACATTATCTAGTTAGTATTGTTTTTACATAGAAACATTTGCATGATGTAGCTTAGCGTGCTCAGGAACAAGTACAGTACACTGTTCTTTTCAGTACAGTAAGCAGCTCTCACCATGACATGCTGGCTTGGGTGACCACTGGCCTGATTTCTCACACTCAGTCTCTGGAACTCCATCCATGACGTAGTGAGGATCGCAGCCGTATTTTACCCTCTCCTTGTAACCGTGCTCCCTCTTTATGGCAAATGTGATGAAGCCGTGTGGTATTCCAGTTGGAACAGGGCAAACCACAACTGCCATGGAAGGACGGACAGGAAGAATTTAGAATTCGTAGAATTTACCAACCAAATCAAATGTGACATTCCTTCAAAGGTTCTCATCAAATTTCACAAGGTGTTTGGCAGATGAAGTCTTAGGGACAGGCTATCCCTTCCCTTAGTTTATTTCCAGTTCACAGTTTAAAAAATAGAATAGAAGTTCTAGAATAAAAAGTTTTTTTTTCCTTCAGAGAACTGCCAAACCAGACTAACCACTAACCATTCATAACAACCTTCAAGAAAGAAATGTGCAACTTAAAACTTTGAATTGCAATGCAGCACTTGAAACATGCAAAACCTTAAAGGTGCTCTATAAGATTTTGCATGATTTAATTTTTGTCTTAAATTGTAGACATCTCTCCTTGATCGGGCATTAACCCCAAATCCTTAGCCCCATCCCTCTTGTTGCCATGGTTTGTTATGTTTTGGTGCATATCCCTGTACTCCTAGTGTTTGTTTGAGGATTACAGCCCCTGTGTTCTGTGTTTTGAGTTTTTTCACAGTTTATTCAGTGGGGAAATATAAGGTGATCATGGGAAGATTCCCCTGAGATTCCACAGGGAGATTTGAGACAATGAAATCGCGCTAAAATCCTGTAGAATCCCATAGAGTGTCTTTAATTCTCTTTTATTCTCGGAGCAACCTACCTCGACACTCTGGAGGCTCTGTCCAGCTGCCGTTGGCAGCACAGTATGCCATCTCATTGCCAAAGAGTGCATAAGGGGGAAGACACTCGTATCGGCCTCTGAATCCAAATGTTACAGTCTTCCCTTCTGGCTTTTTGTCATAAATAATTTTTCCATAATTGGGGCTTGGTGCAAGGCCACAGGTTACAGCTAGTAAGAAAAATAGACCAGTTTTCAATATAGTTCTGTATTATTTCAACATAGAGATGATTTCTGTGCATTTGGCCAATACTGTACACTACTCTTTTTCAGTTCACCATCTTTGTTTTTTTTTTTAATCTTACGTTCACAAACTGGAGGAGGATGACTCCATTTCCCATCATACATACAAGTACTGTAAGTTGTTCCGTTTAGAATATATCTGCAATATAAAACAAGATAGTATAGGTCAAAACAAAAAAGTGAACAAATGCAGTGAGATGGAAACTAATGAAAGCACTTTTGAATCCAAAATAGGAAGTTCTTTTTGTGTTGACCTTTTGCATCCAGTGCAAATGCTCATACACAGTTTTTTCTGCAACGTAATAAAGATGGCCTGAAACCAGACTCATTTCAGACACTGAGGCTGTCAAACTCAACCTATCAGACACTGACTCACACACACACACACACACACACACACAGTGGTTGGGCTGACTCGCAGTGTGGGTGCCTCTCCACCTTAGGAGAGAACAGCTTGCGATGGTATACTGGGAAAACCTGAAAGGCCATAAGGGTGTGCACATAACACAGCCAACTCTTGTACAATGTCAAGAAAGAGAGAACGAGGGGGTCAAAAGCTTTGGTTGGACAATACATCTCAGAGTGAATGAGATGGGACTAGCAACATTTAGGATATCCTCTACTGTTGTGTTCCCAGTAATGCCTCCATGGTTGTATAAAGACCTGAGTATCGACTTAGGATTACTGGAGGGAAAGCAAGAAGACCATGATCTAGATAGCATGAAAGTCATGATCTATCTAAGAGAGAGACACAAAGAAAGTCTCATGATGTACACAGATGCATCAAGAATAGATGACAGAGTAGGAGTGGCGTATACCATTCTAACTAAAAGTCACAGTGGCAAAAAGAATAACAGATAAACTGGCAGTGTATACAGCAGAGCTGGTAGCAATATGGCTGGCACTGCAGTGGGTGGAGGATAACAAACCAAACAGGGTGGTGATTGCATCTGACTCAAGCTCAGCACTCATAAGCCTTATGCGCAATCCAAGTCAAGGCAATAACCTGGTCAGGTCCGGAATCAGTATTTCATTCACATGGGTGCCAGCTCACAGAGGTATAAAAGGGAACAAGATGGCAGACAAATTTGTCAAGCAAGCAACGCAGAAATCCACCATAGATATTGACATTACACACAGTAAAGCAGAAATTAGAATCATATAAGGCCTGTTAAATCTCTGATAAATGGCAGTTCATGTGGGACAATGGGCATACAAGACGTCAGTACTATAATATCCAAAACCAAGTTGGAAGGGGTAGAAGCACAGGCAGAAACAAACAGGTAGAAGATGTTTTTTCAAGAATGCGCCTTGGTCACACAGGACTTAACAGCACACTACATGTCATAAAGAAACATGCTGATGGAACCTGTGAGTGTAGTGACAACCAGGAGACCATAGAACATGTACTAAATACCACCCAGACAGTTTACCCACCCAATGTTTATTTTGTTTTCTTTAGAAAGTGAATGCATAATGTTGCATCTGACCACGGTTTTCCTATTAGTATTTTTATGTTGTTCCCCTAGCACTATGCTCCTTAAGGTTTCTGCTATGTAGCTTGATTGTTATCCTCGTTTTGTAAGTCGCTTTGGATAAAAGCGTCTGCTAAATGCATAAATGTAAATGTTGGAAGTACTTAGGTTGTGAGAGAGCCATCAGTATTTTATTTTATGGTTGTTTGTTTTTCATTACTTTTGCCCTCGCTGCCACCTGTATCCCAGTCCCAGCTACGTTTGGGTGTTTCAGTGTCACCGCTAGTGCCCCCTACTGTGCTGTGTAATTGCACTATATTCTAGGCCTGTATAGCCTGCTGTGTGTGCCAACTGTGTCTGAATCAAGGTGCATGACCTAATGAGCGTTCATTTTGCATACTGTTGCCCATGTGAGATTACACCTGTGAGAGGGTACATCACAGTGCTTTTCCTTTTCAATATCTTATTCACTTGGTGTGGTGTGTAACTGGGCAGTTTGTGGTATAGCTGGTCTCCCCGTCCCTAGTGCCGGTGGGCGGCTGTGTGTGTAGCGAGTGGTGTTCTTTGATTTATGTGCAGTCCATGCTGGTCTATCACCAACACTGAGATGGGCAGTCCTAACTATTTATGAGAACATAAAAAATAAACATAACTATATTTGCTGATAATCCTGCCTCTTCTCATCCATTCAGTTGAATAGCCTGTAGCCAGGTGACCTCACAGTAAGTGATTGTATTGTGGTAAACTGAATGATGCATACACGGGAGTGATCTCTTTCTGAAGTCTACCCAGGTACCCATTTTGGCACATGGTATCTACTACAGACATGAGACCTCAAACCCTCACATCACTGGCATTTTAATCATGCTCACAAACCACTGGATCCATCCACAGTTACTAGTCACAGTGACAAACCACTGGATTGATCTATCTACATACGTAGTCACAATTACAAAATCCATCTGTGGTGCCTAGTCATAATCACAAAACCCTGGATCCATCTACAGTGCCTACTTGGTGATTAAAATTTAATTTAGTGTTGGCTAACATTTTTTGTTTGAGCCGGGGTTGTATTTTTTTAAGGGCTGAAACATGCAAAAAGTGTTGCCAGATATCAGGAACCAGATATTCTATTAACGCCACAAAGCAGACGTCCACAGCGAGCAAATAAACTACTACATGACTTGATGATGGATGTTAAAATTCAGACACCTGAAGATAGCCTTCTTACCCCTCATCACAGGTGTAGTTGATGATACTCTTGTACACAATGTCAGTAAACTCAACCGTTCCATGGAGGAGATTATCTGGTGGAGGACAGCTTTTTGCTGCAGAAAAATAGTTAGATTTCTGATGTAGATGTGTCTCGATCTGTGCAAGTAAAATACACAGTAACGTCGACATACAATGGCTAACATTTTAGATATTGCATTAATGAGTTATAACTGGATGAGTGTGAGTGAAAATAGTTTGGACTCTTACATTCGTCTGTGGAAAGCCTTGAATATGTACCTTTTCAGGGCATGAGTTTGTATGATTTTCTTAACACTTCAGAATCACTTGCATTTGGAGTTTATCCTTGGTGTCAGGTAAAAAATGATGTTCTAAATTGTATGATGCTGCATTAACCTATGTTCTCTAGATTGTGTTGCTACCTAAAGCTGCGTTCTAGATTGTGTGTTGCTGTGTTAAGCTTTGTTCTACATTGTGTGTTTCAGACTCACGTGCACATTTAAGTGTGACTCTTCCCCATTCTCCATCCTTGGTGCAGATGATAACACGAGAGCCACCAGTGCGGGTGTAGCCCTGTGCGCAGCCAAGAACAACCTCTTCCCCAGGCTCATACACCCTCTGGAGGGCCTCCACCTCTAGGTCCCCAGACACTTTTGGCCGTCCACACACTTACACACACACACATAGTGCACATACATAAATAAGCAAATCTTCATTCATACGTGACCCAGAACATCAATATAATTTATATTGCATATTACGTTATAATTGTAATTCAAACATTTGCTTCATTTCTACCTTTCACAGATGGGCCTAGAAACAGGCCTAACAGAGAAATTTACCCAGTGATTGAATTTTTTTTAAATCTTGAAGAGTAGGATCGTACCTTTTTTGGATGAAACAGCCATGTACAGCGACGCTCCAAGGAGGAGTAGGAAAATACCTTGAGTATTCATTTTTTAGTGAGAGACAAGCAGAATGAACACAACGATTGAGGCTAGGCTGAGCACTAAATGTTACATCACTCTGCTTGTATTTGTAGTTTACTGAGTCTAGATAAGGCTGGATGACATGGCATGACCAAGTCATTCCCCCACACACTCACTGGCTCAACAGTTCCCCTTTTTACTGTAAACTCTCAAAGCAAACTAACCACAAAGAGAGACACTGAGAGCTGAGTTGGACTCAAACAATAGAACATCACTATTACCTCAAAACAAGTGAGTGATGAGGAAAATATATATATATGTGTAATGGGAATTAGCCCTAATATAACTGGAATTTATTTTGAATGCTAACTTTCACTTGTAGGAATATTTGAGCTAAAAAAAAAAAGCCAGTTTTCTAGTGGAGATTTTCATAGAAGTCTTTAGAGTAGGACTTATTGCTTATTCAGGAAGGTGTCTCAATATGATCAATGTAATAGTAAAGTGATTAGATTAAGGCCAGTGGATTGCTGTGTGTCTACAGCATCCTCAGGTTCCCAATGTTCCACAGAGTAAAGGTCAGAGCAAAGACAAATTGACTCAGGGTTGAAGAGTAACTTGTATTTATTTTTTTTTTTTGTCTTGCTCTCAAATGTCCACTGTCCTTCTCCTACTCTCTCTCTTTTTCTCTTTATGTAATTAATGTGTTTGTTACAAAAGCATTTGAAACCATATAAAAGTTTGAGGCCTTGTTTCTTGGCATTTGTTTATTAAATGAAGTGTACAACTGACGATGTTCCCACAAAACAACTAGCTGGAGCAAAGATTCCCTGTGAGATATCAAAAGACATCTAAAGAGGTTGATGAGGGAAGCATCTGCAGCAGTACCTTTTCTGACCTGTGGCAGGGGTTTTAACGTCTATAATATTAAACTGAACTCAGACAGACATGAAAGAAACATGATCCAAAATTTGTAGATTTATTGACATGTAGAAAAAATTAAAAATGAGAGAAGTGAGAAAATTAGAAAAAAAATTTCAACAACTATGGACTGTGAATGTCGAAGCTCACACTTCTGTGGCATTTCGGCACTCTGGTATGGGCGACCACTGCCCTGTAATCTCACAAATGATCTCTGAAGCTCCATCCATAACAAAGTGAGGATCGCAGCCGTACTTCACCCTCTCCTTGTAGCCGTACTCCCTTGTTACGGCTGCTGTGATGAAGCCGTGTTGTATCTCAGTCGGAACAGGGCAAATCACTACTGCAAAAGGGAACAAGACATAACAAAGTCTTTAGGAGAAAAAACATGTATCGCACAACATCTACCATGAATATACAGGCAATCTAATTGTTAGTTCAATCTATAAAGTTTGTCATATGTTTAATACAGTATTTTGCTTAGGATGAAATCACATGCCAAGCATAAGTTTAAAGATAAACATAATCGAGACCATAAACATTAACCATATGGAAAAGACAGTGGTTAGAGTGGGATTTGGCAGAAGGGGAACCCTTAAATTTAGCATTGACAGAAAAATAAAAAATAACTCCCCTCTAGCTTGTGCTGCTACTGCCATGCAAGGCCGCAGCTGCTGTGCTGTACTAGGCTTGGCTGCCACTGAGGGCTGGTTAGTTGCGCAATGGTGCTCATGCTGGACGGAGCTAGGCTGAGCTGCTTTTATTTAGCTGGGATGAAACTACTGATGTTGCTCTGGGCTATATCCTTGGATGCTCCCTAATCATGGTAAAAATAGAATTTGGAAAATACAGCTTAGAGAAACTTAATTTAGCATTTCTGACTGAAGTGTATTATACTATATTAAGGGCTGAAACATGCATATTATAACAAGTGTCAGACACACAGCAGTTCCTGGGGGTCACCACTAGATGGAGTTATTCTTCTGAGACAAATGTTTTTCTTAAACTTTTGCTCATCAGGTTTAATGAGTGGAAACACCTCGTAGCCATCAGACTTGTTAATTGAGTATTTAAGCCGAGCTGAGGTAAGGCTCAGTGCCTCAGTGTTCAACCAAGCTCTTTGGATTACCCCTCTGTGGATTCTACTCTTTGTAAGTAGACTTTCTCCCTTTATTCCTCTGTGGACCAAACTGTATCTTGGACTGATCAATTATTCTGTGTATAGATCGTTAAGAGCTGACCAGTGTTTGTTTTGCTGCCTCGATTGCTGGACTCTTTCCTACTTTGCATTGGTTGTACGTGGAACATGAGGTTTGACTCTGGACATTCTTCTGAAGAAAGACTGTTACCTGACATCACAACCTGCACAGTGTGGAACTATCTATTCACATGGCAACTAAAGACACTAAGGGTTATATTGAATACTATTTTTTTCTGTCAAATAACTTCAAAACATCATATAACAATATCTATTGGGCCATTTCCTGATTTTAAAATTTGTCATCAAGTCCATCAAGGGTTATTTTCTTCCTATTCTGTATAGCATTTACAGATTACAATTTAACAACTATTCTGTATAGCATTTACAGATTACAACTTAACAACTTAAGATTTACAACTTAACCCTTTAGAAATATCTTTTTATCTGGACTATTTATACACATGATTTTATTAATTAATAACTATTTATTGATCTGAGATGGCATTTTAACCCTCTGGAAATTGATACCATTCCCTCTCTCTTTCTGTTGGGTATTGTCTGTCTGAACTTTAAAGAGCTCATATTGACAATTATGCAGTGCCAATGACATCAAGGCTTTCATAAACAATAACTAAAATAAAATAAAAATAAATTATTCAAATAAAAACATGCCAACATAAAACCATCGTAAGATTTTTCTACTCACTCCGACACTCTGGAGGCTCTGTCCAGTTGCCATTGGCTGTGCAGTAGAGCATGTTGTTGCCAAAGAGTGCATATGGAGGGGGGCATTCATAATGACCCCAGGACCCAAAGCTGAATGTGATTCCGACTGGCTTTCTGCTAAATGTGAGTCTGCCATGCACAGGGATGGGAGGGAGGCCACACGAAACCGCTAGGGTGAAAAAAACATAGTTACGAATGGTACCGTGAGTTACTAGAGTTACTATGAAACATGTATTACTGATAAACTGGCTTTTGAAACATTAATGACACACAAAAACAGAATGGTATATTTCTTAGTTGTTCTAAGGTTATTTTTTTTGTTAGTGGATAAGGTGAGCAAAGACCACATGGTTAAGATTAGTCCTCTTTATTAGAATTAAACTTACGTTCACAAACTGGAGAAGGGTTACGCCATGTTCCAGTGTCCAAACAGATATTGTAGTTTGTCCCTTGTAAGGAAAACCTACATAAAGCAAATCTTTTCACTCACCAGTCTTATCAGAGAGGATGAAAAGACTAAATTAGACTTGTCAAATAGACACATTTCTGTTTGTTTACGGCATCTGCGGGTATTATGAGGGTAAAATCACACATGCAGGCAGGAGAGTGATATCAGGACAGATAATTACTGTGTACAGGTGGGATCATCTTACCCCTCATCACAGGTGTAGTTGATGATACTGTTGTACACAATGTCAGTGAACTTAGCCATTCCATGCAGGGGCTTATCTGGTGGGGGACAGCTTTTTTCTGCAAAACAATACAAATGCAACAAATATTTACAAGAGCAAGAATCACTGACCTGAAATGAAACGGCCTTGTAATCATTTGTTAACCGGTTAACATAGATATGGGCTTCCGTGAAATAGCAACTTACCTGAAATTTTGACACTTTTGACCTGGAACAACTGTCTCACCTAATGTCATTGTTACAAGTGGTGGTAAGTCTTGGAAGAGTGTGGTGTCTAGTGCTACATATTTTATTTGAAGGAGTAGGGCTTTTGGAGTTTAGAATCCTTATTATGGCCAAGTGTATTTGCACACACAAGGAATTTAGCCTCTGCATTTTACCCAACTGTGAATTAGTGAAACACAGTGAGGTGAAGCACACACTACCCCAGGGCGGTGGGCTGCCTGACCACTAGTGGGGGATTGAATTGGCCACCCTTTGGTTCCAAACCCAAAGCCCTAACCAGTAGACCACGGCTGCCCCACAGCTTTTGTGGTATAGTGCTTCATTGCTGCAGAGGAATCATTAAAACTTTGCATTTTTGGAGTTTCCCAGTTCTGGAGTACAGTACACCTCACTCAAACAAAGCATTTTCCCTATACCTCTGGATTTGGACATACAGTTACTACCAGCAGACACACCTGGCACACTCTACATACACTGCAGATATAGTAATACAGACTCACGGACACACTTTAGGCTAATTTTGTTCCATTCTCCATCTTTGTTGCAGATGATGACTCGAGAGCCACTGGAGCGAGTGTAGCCCCGCGCACATCTAAGAAAAGCCTCCTCCCCAGGTTCGTACACCCTCTGGAGGGCCTCCACCTCCAGGTTGTCTGGGAGAGAGGGACGCCCACACACTACATGTGTATACACATAAGAAACATGTTAGGTTCAGTTTAAACATCACCCACAAACAGGACTAATTTCTGTCTCTCTCTCTTTCTGTCACTCACTCACTCACTCACTCACTCTCTCTCTCACTCACTCTCTCTCTCTCTCTCTCTCTCTCTCTCTCTCTCTCTCTCTCTCTCACATACATACACACACACACACACTGTATGCACGAATCAAGTTGATAGCAAATATTGTAATAAAATAATGTTACCATTCTGTGATAAGGCAGTGGTCCACAACAAAAGTTCTAAGAGATTTAGTAAAATATACCAGAGACTCATCTTGAGTGAGCAGCTCAGATAATGAGCAGTCAGCGGAATTTGGAACAACTCAAGCTATCCACAAACATTCCTGTAAACTCTTGAAAAGTAAACAGAGATGACTGATAATTAACCCTCTAGAGCCTTTCTTCTTTGGGCTCATTCTGAAACGTAGGGTTACGCAATAGGCCTAGTTCTGAAACTGGGACAGTTGTGTTATGGCTGTACTTGTACAGGTGTATGTAAGACATTTGTATTTCTACATGCAGGATTAAGGGAGCTGTTTGCACCCTATAAACATTCATTTTCACATAGAACATGACGTGATGCACATAATAATCAACTGTGGACACAAGCTCCTCCAACCATGACTCCAGAAACATGTATATGTGTTCTGCTGGGCCAGGTGATCACCAGCCAATCTTCAGATCTTGTGATTTATTTTTATTTTTGTTATTATGTGAGAACAAATTGATGTCACGGTATCAAGCACACATCATCAGAAATCTGTCTTGTGCATGTAGGTTACATGATCATTTGTCATCTTGAATCACTGCTGCACATTCAATGTTATTTTTTTTTTGTTTAACCCTTTCTGCCTTCAACTAGGGCTGGACAATTAATCGCATTTGCAATATAATCGCAATTTTGAAATTTGCAATTTCGAAATCGCAGAGGTACGCAATATTTTTGTTTTGTAACTGCACAGACTTAATACATAGACTTGTTTGTTAGCTACACTCTGCACTATGTTAAACAAGGATTCGGGTTCAATGCAAGAAGATATTCTCTTGAATAAAAATATGCTGATTAATGAGAATAGTTCATTTTCTATTTTTAATTGGGCCTTGTGTACAAATGTGCATACTAATGGGACATATTTGGTGCTTGAGAAAATCACAATGAAATCGCAATATTGGTTGAGAAAAATCGCAATTTTGATTTTTGGCAAAATCGCACAGCCCTACCTTCAACCCCACCCTCAGTAAAAACAGTCTACACTGCAGGGCGCCCATTTAACTCTCTTAATTTTTCTAACATTCAATTCCTCACTGTACACCGGTTATACAGAGTACATGGACGGAAATAATGTCCCTCCGGTTTTATTTGTAAGTAAGCGTCCACTTAAAAACACCAGGTGGCACCAATGAGTTGCAAACTGTTTCTGCACCAGGGCATATCCCTCCCCTAAGGGAGTAAAGCCCCTGACGTCACCTCAAGTGCAAGAAGGAAGGAAAGCGTACAGTGAAAGCTGTCATTAAGTAGTTGTAGCGCCAGTATAACAAGCCTTCACTGAGTTCGAGTACTGGTGTTACAGTTCAGACGAGACTTCAGCCGCTGATTCTACAATTACGCAAGAAACGAAAATATACATTAACAGAGCAAAGCCATCAAACTGGTCAGAGAGCAATAGAAATTCTTTATGATATGGCAGATGTCATACAAGCCAACGAGTCCTCTCAGTCGGACGTTGCCAATCGATTCGCTCGCAAAGGTGCGCTAAAGCAGAAGAATGTCCATGAAGTGAAGAATCACAAATTTATCGCAAGATTTTTCAAACAACCGACTTTCTGCAGCCACTGCACCGACTTTATCTGGTAAGCTCTTTCTACAGAAAGCCTGTTGAATGGACCCCGCGCAGTGTAAACGCGCATGTTAACGCCAAGTTTTTTTTCATCTCCATGAGAAACTAAGCGTAACGGGCCTTTGCTCATGTAGCCTATTTTGCTTAACCTGGCTGTTAGTTCAAAATACCACCTTTGGCATATCCTTCTTAAAATGATTGAAAGAAATATCACCTAATGTTAACTCAAACCTTCCATGTTCGCTTCTTGGTAGCAAGAGGCAAACCACAGATTACTTTGGACAGAAATTCTGTCAAAACTTTTACGTAAGGTTACGGCACGTGTATGTGTGTTGTATGTCATTTTTATCTCGCGCTTTGTTTCGTTTGGTCTAGCCAAGCTGAAAATTCAGTGTGTTTTGTTTTGTTTTACTTAAAAGGCAGATGAATCTACCAGGCCCACCCTTGTTTGCTCTTTGCCATGGCCAAAGCATGCATGGGGGTGTGTTCACTGGAACTGAAGTCTGCATTTCTAAGATGTAGCCTAGTAGCTGTTAAAACGCTGTATAATATATGTGGCTTAATTGTCTATAATCAATCTGAATAATCTATTATAAAACTATGAAACGATTTCCGCAGCTTCGATGATGGCTGAATTTGTTTAAAAACAATCCAATTTTTAGTTGTTAAAAAAGGCAAATAACTAATTAAATCAAGTAGGCCCTAGCCTATCAATAGTTTGCTTGTGTTCACTTGTGCAGTCATATTGTTTGTAGTTTTTTGAAGTCACGGAAAAAGTTTGGCAAAAGTTTAGAAATGGGCACCTTTACCTTTGCACCCTTGAAAGCTGTTTAAAATAACGTTTATGACAGCTTATTCCCGCGGTAGTTTTCTTGGCTATGCGTATGAAGTATTTCAATGAATCATAATTTAATATTTTGTTTGCAGAAGCTGTTAAATCACTTTAAAGAGACTGTAAATGCCAATGTGACTCACTGAAACTGCATGTGCCTCCATAGACGAACACATGAACTCAGATTATTAGTGGCAAAGAAAAGCCACTGATGGCTGAAAGCCCATTAAGGGATTTAAGAAATTGTCTTTCCTTAATTGCTGTTCTAGATACAAGCTTATTCTATGACCTTTGTCTTATTCTCTCTTCCTCTCTCTGTCTTGTTTTCTTCCTCTTGTCTTGTGTCTCTCTTCAGGGGGTTTGGCAAGCAAGGATTTCAGTGCCAAGGTAAGAAATCTAAGAGAGAGCCTACCTCATTTTCTGGCCTGTGGTTCCCAGATTGTTCAATGAAACACTGTTGAGATCAGTTAGTTGTCTGTGTATGAAACGGCAAATGAGAGAAAACAAACCCTCTTACATTGTGGGTGTTTTCTTATTGTTTGTCTACACAATAGGACAAGTGCTTTTGCTGTAAACACTGAGGCCTGACATGGTGGTATGTATTGGACATAATTAAACGCTTACAGAAGAATTCTAAGAATTGTGCTTCTGGGACATATATCAGAATGCTGATGAAGAATATGGCTATGAAGTCACCACAGGTGGTTGAGTTTGCGGAGGGCAAGAGAATGCATGGTTTTCCCAACGTGTGACCTTTTTACACCCAAAACATTCACAACATTAGTTAAAGTGTGCACTGTCAGGGAAAATGTAGACCCATTGCCTTGTGCATTTGATGTTCTTCACACTGTGAAGATCTTCATGTGGAGCATCCCTTGCCACTGCAAGGGGCGCAAAACTGGCTTGATAAGAAGATCCGGGCACCGGTTTAGCACTTTGCCAGAGCTGAAGCCTGTGTGCAGAAAATAAATCTTTCACACCTTCCGCTATGTCTCCTCTCAAGTGGTTTGGCATCTATGAACACCTTGCGCTATGATGCGGCAGGTTTTGACACCCCAGGACACTGTAAAAATGAATATGTTTTTTTAAAGGGGCATTAGTGGCTTCAATCCTGTAGGGATAAAAGCCTTTTCTCTATTTGTTGTAGCCAATTCGAGGCAGGACCTGACTTAAACCAGCTGTTCAGAGTTACTGATTGCAGCCTTTCTTCCGTGGAGAAGATTGTTAAGCACAACTGCTCAAAGCAATTAATTGACTAATATGTTTGTGTAGCTTGACTTGATTTTGTGCTGAGGTAATGAAAGCTGTTTTTCTCTGGGCTCCTAAAAATTCTTGTTCGCCAGCCTGGTGCCAAATTGGACAGAATGGGAGGTGTTCTTCTCAGGGGAAGATTGAGGTTGGACTGACAGCAAATCAAATCAAATCCCACACGCTTGTCCTGTGAGCAGTGAGTCACCCATCGAGTGGTTGCTGTGCCATGTGCAAGCCAACTGCCACTTTTCCATAGGATCTACTCTTTGTCCACTAAGAGCCACTGCAGCACATTACAAATGTCTGCCATACAGAGACATGAAGATGAAACTGTAGGATCAAATGAGAAAATTGTTTTGTAAATTCTGATTTTGAGGTTTTAAAAAGACAAATATGGCAACACTCAGGAGAATTTACAGTTCACTGTATGTTGTCTCGTTCCGTTCATATCCAGCCGCCAGCCTCTCTGACAGTCAGTTACGACAAGGGGAGGAAAAGAATAATTACTGTAATTATGTGTGGCCACAGCATGAGCTGGTGTTCCTCCATCTCCATTTTGAAAATGGCTGCCACGGGATGCCGCCACCGCTGCACCTACTATAGCTCTAAATCCATTGGAAAGTGTTTCCTTTGGGGCCTGGAGAGCACTGCTGTTGTCTAGGCTGGCCCCTCCGAGTTTGTTATTGCATTCTCTTTTGCTTGGTTCAGCACATTTCTTTGAAATGAATAAACACGTCAGCACATAGCCTTAGTCTATATCATGATACAGAGCCCGTAGGGAGTTACTCAGAAAGAATCCTGAAGCAATGGAAGCAAGGGAGGGAAAGAGTGTTTTAGACAGAATAATTCTATAGCTGCTTCCTAATATTAGCCTCTTCCCAAAGTCTGAAACAGTATCAGAATTTGTGACTGCAATAAGCTGTTAAAGGAGAAGTTTAATCAATCCATAGTCCCGTTGTTACAGATTGCCAATTATTGTCAGTAAGAAAAAGAAAAAATTACAAAGTACAACATGGACAGAATAGTAGTAGTAAGTGAATGTAAGTAAGTGAAGCGATTTACTATGAGCTCTATTCTCTTAATATTACTCAGTGTTT